>VWYP01006841.1:17051-46196 GCA_013400435.1 Pycnonotus jocosus | reverse complement strand
TCAGTTCACATTAAGTCAAAAATAATTGACATTGTATTTTTTTGTGTGATGCTTTCCAATTAACTTGACTCTGTGACACCAAACTGCTTATATAACCTCACCAGAAAAAAAATCATCAATGATGGGGAGATGGCATCCTGCTTCTGAGAGAGCAGCTGAACAAAGAAAGATAAAGTACAAAGGAGAGGAACCTTCAAACAGTGAAGCAGCAAGTAGAGGGCCATAGGCAGTAGCAAAATGAAATAATGACTGCACAGAAATGTTCAAGGGTTAAAAACCTTGAAGAGAAATATCCTTCACTGTCTTAAAGGAAGTATTGCACGCAGTCTGAAATGCCAGTCTTGTTTTCCATGCGGGAGCAATCTATTGAACAGGAAGGTTTATCTTAACAAGCGCTCTGGAAAATCAGCTGGAGAGAGTTTGCTGTCTTACAGCAAGCCTATGAATATTCCTGTCATGCCCAAGATACAGATAAATGATTAGAGGAACTAAAGGTAATGCTCATCAACAATGCACTAGGAAAAAAGGACTACCAGAATTAACGGTTCTGTAGTTATGCAATAACATTATTTCTTTAAGAGCAGGAGAGACCTGAGTTCTGCCAGGTACAGCAAATCTCCATTCCAAGTAATTTTCCTTCACACATCCTAATACGTCAGGCATAGATGTAGATATCTGAACTAAAGATAAGTGGAAAGAGCTGTTTGCATTTAAAGAACAAATAAGGGCATCCTTGATCTCACAAATATCAAGAGAATAGAGATTGCAGAATTTTTAAACAGGAAAGAAGGTATTTTCTTACTTTATAAAAGTTTGATAATATTGACTGGATGAATATATATAAAAACATACATATTTATAGTCTCTCTAATATAAATATATTTTCATATGGGATGTTTTGTTCCCTTAATGCCATAAAGTCTCATGATAAGGTCCTTCCTTGGATAACAAAGCCCTTCACCATTCTTAGTTACAGTCTCTGATGTACATATTCAAAACCTGAGATAGGAAGATCAATCTCTGCATAGAATTTAAATTTCCTGAATACCTCTTGAGTCCTAGACTTCTGTTTCTAAACTGGGATCACAATTACTGTATGGACAGAAAGGACTGAAAAGAGATTTATCATTTTTGACTGCTTACCTAATCTGGGTGATGTTATTGTGTTCACATTAATTTTCTCATTGCAGGGATGGAGATGACAGGGTCTGTAGGCTGCAGGCTTTTCTGAAGAAAAGCATTCATTGCCATGCCTTCCCGTGATCTTGTGCATGCACTGGATGACTCGAGACTGCATTCCTTTGCCACAGGTGACAGAGCACTGGAACATACAGAAGACACATTCACTAGAAAGGTATTTTTGCTGGCAATTATGAATGTGAAATGCCAGCCCACATGAAGTGAGTGGCTGCTTCTTCAGATGTCAGCATTCCAAGATTTCTAAATTCTATTCCATTAGCTAAATGAAAATGAATTTTAAAAGTACAAATTAATAAGCAATACTAATTGAAGGACTCACTCCAGCATCTCATTGCTGCCCAAGTCCATTTTGTAGAGCTTGTGATGAAACTCAAATTACAGCAGTGTGCCTGAAGGTAGCAAAGGTTACTCTCTTGTATCAATACTAATTTAATCTTATTAGAGCTTCAAGTGATGGAAAAACATTCACAGATACTAGCAGAGAGAAGAATTTTTAATAAAGCTATTAATTAACCACAGCAAAAGTGCTCTTTCTGCAGAGCAGAGTGTATGCCTCCTGTCTTTGCATCACAAATTCATGTTTCCACATGTCTCCCAAATAAAACACACAGTGTGAGACATGATGCCTGAACTTTAATTAAGCTTGCTATCTTGTTGCCACAGAGAATGAGGTAAGAAAATAAAACAACTGAGCTACTTCTATCACAGTAACATATTAGAGTGAAAATTTGGACAGTCCTGTACAGATGCTTACAAACCCTACTCCAGACAAAAAAAAAACCAAAACAAAACATGCTTTTGCATTTTCCAACTTTTTGTGAACAAAATTTCATAGGACATTAATTACTTTTCTGTCCATTTGACATACATGTTATTGCTTTAAATACAAATCTATTAAAAAATACATATTGAAATTTTCTCCTTGCCTCTAATGATTTTGACTCAAGTACCCAGAAATTTCTACAAGTTTTACAGAAATGTTTTATAGAAAACACCTTCAAATACTAATTAATTTCTTGTAATGAATAATGTAAGAGCTCAGGCTGCAAATTTTGCCACATAATCCTGAAAGTGTTTTTCTAAATAATTTTTATTACATAAGTGTTCTGAAAATATTTCCTTGGGAAGCTTTGAGGAGCAGCTGAAAAAAAACTGAAATGAGAAAGACAGGGAGAAGGTGCTATAACAAAAAATGTTTCCCAGCCATACTGTCTTGAGATGGAGAAGTATAGTTTTCTGCAATGGATGAACAAACTTTGACTATAGGAAACAATAAATTTTTACCCTTTGGTTTGGTTATCTATGTGCATTTGAGTGACATTTTAAACACTGACATGAAAGAATGATTTACACATATTAATGGGAAATAGAGGGCTTGTGGCCCAATATGTGCAGTAAGAGAAGTGAGACTCCTGTCTTTTGGACTCATAAGACTCCAAGAGAGGTACAAGAGACTAGGATATACTCTTGGATGTTTTCACATGGGACTGAACCACATGGAATCAAACATTGGCACTTTATATAAAGGCTGGACAAGTGGACTTGATTTTGCTCCTGTTCTCAGTGAGTCAGTATAGAACTGTATCTTGCTGAGTTAATCAGATACAGCCTCCATGAGCCAAGGCATGTAAAGATATTAAATTACAAATACATAGTCGTCTATTCAGTATCAACCATAGTTTAACATATGAACAAATTTACAGGAGGGAAATTAGTTAGTACTGAAGTATTTTCAAAGTATGCTATCAATTTTAAATCTAGTGTACTGCTGTAAAATTGCATGAGGAAAGCTTCTCAACAGAACTCCTTTTCTTGAATTCTCTGCCTTTGTACAGATAAAAATAATCTGAGTTCCTATAACAGCCAACATCATGCACATGGTCAACATGTAAAATCACATATATGCCTACACATATTTTATCCCCAATAGCAGACGGAACATAGATTTTGACTTTGCCAAAATTCTGACCTCTTCTTAAATTCCTCTCATCATAGTTTCAGAGGTATTTATTTTTGGAATATTTTAATAAAATTAAAATTGAGACAATGGAATAGCAAAATCAAAAAAGGTGAAAAAGATAAAACTAAAACTACAACAGAAAGAGAAAAGAAATTTGAGAGT
Organism: Pycnonotus jocosus; assembly: GCA_013400435.1. Taxonomy (NCBI): domain Eukaryota; kingdom Metazoa; phylum Chordata; class Aves; order Passeriformes; family Pycnonotidae; genus Pycnonotus; species Pycnonotus jocosus. The sequence goes on along the minus strand of VWYP01006841.1, from coordinate 42,874 downwards.
AAAGGGAAAATTAAGGTGATATGATGAAGTTAATATGTTGAAGATATCAAAGTAAGATAATCTTTAAATATTATCATGGTGATCTTAATTTAGAGTAGTATTGCAGGCAGTATTACATTTTTTTCCCTTCAAAGATTTGCATGTTTATCAACAGAAGTTAGAATATGTTGTGAGCATGTGGTATTCCTTTTGTCAGCTACAGAGAAGGAGGACATGGGCAGGTGGAGCTGGTACATAATATCTCCAAAAATAATTTATCTGCACTTAGGTTATCCTAGAGTGAGTAGGTGCAATCCAGGCACCTGGAATACTGGAGGGGAGAATGGGATTTGAAAAACAGTAGTCTTTTTGCTAACAAAATGGGCTCCAGTGGTTTATATACTAATTGATAATGCCAAACAATCCATGTAGGCAGTTGCCTTTGTGGAGAGCACTCTGACAGCAGTCACATCTTCTCTACATCAAGTGAGCTGTGGCCTAACAGTTTGTTGTGACTGCAACCAGCACAATACACAACAGACAGAAAGATCTCTCAGCTAATCAGTGTTTAGGTGCTGAATTTCTATGCAGAATCCAGCAAGACTTTGTCATTAAAATCTTAATTGAGGAACTAAGATCCTTTAAATAACTGAGCCTCCACTGGCCTTGGTGAGATATTTCAGAGTGTTATGAAGCATTACAATGTAGTTTTTCATCCCAAGATGTAGAGCTCTTGCAAATAATTTATTTTTGTCTTGCTTGACCTACTTATTAATAGCACAATTTTAGAAACTGACATCAAAGGACGATTAAATTAAATGTCTCAGTTCATATAGGAAATATGTGTTAAAACAGGAAATAAAGAAATTTGTTCTCTATGTTGTTTTATTTTCACAATAATGTACTAAATTTTAACAGTGCATTTATTCTTATTTTTTTTACAAAATGGGAACTTACTAAGTCTTGTAAGATGTTGAGAAGAAGCAGGTCTACCTCAGTGATTAGCAAACCAAAACTTTTAAACCCAACCTAGTCAGTATGCAAGTAAAGCAAGATTTTTCCAAATGACTAGGGTTTTAAAATCAATGAGGGATTTGATAGGCATGCTGTGCTCTTCTATGTTCACAGAGCAGCAGCAGCAGCAACAGTGGTGTTTGACTTCAAAATTAAAAATTCTACTCACTGGAACCCAGAAAAAAAATCTTTTTACCACAAAAGCTCCTATTAATTATTAGCAGTATTAGCTCATATTCAAAGTAATATGAAATGGTTTGAAATAGGGAAAGCATCAGGCATTTAACAGTGCACTTGCTAGCTACACAGACAAACAGTGAGGTTTCTGTGTCCAAGAAGTGGTCTTAAACATGAGTTTGTCCTGCAAACACCTCAGCCAACTCTTGCTACAACTGAGAGCAGACACTGAATAAAAGTAATTAGTAATTTTCTTCTTTATCCTGAAAGATTTTGTGGACTTGTTCTGCCTTCACTAGGAAACACCTCACCTTCTGCAGATCAGCTAGATGAAGAGCTCTGACCCTCGTTTTGACACTCATTTTACTCTATGTGTACATTCAAGCTGAAGCAGTCTCTTCCAAAACTGCCTCTCAAACTTGCCTCACCTTTGGATTTCTCTCACTGCAGATATTGAGTCTGAGATAAATACCTTTCCCTGAGGTGCAGATGTCACATTTTAGGTATTGCTTACGGTATATAGTTGAATCTATATAGGTGCTGCATATTTCTGACTTTTAATGTTTAAAACTCTAACAACACAGTTTTCAATTTCAAAGAAAAATATTTTCACTTTTACACATGAATCAGTGAATTTAATCAGAATAAATTTATCTGTCAAAACTGCTTTTCTTTTTTTGTTGTTTTTTTATATATAAGATTTACAGAATATGACCACTCTCAACCAATATGTAGCATTTACATTAATTCAGCAGGTTTCAGGTTAATCCCACAGCTTTTATTATTAGTGAATGAAGAACACATTTCTACAGTTCTTTTTCCCACCCACTCTATCTCCAATATGTCAGTCTTGCGGATGCAGTATTTTATTTTTGCGGGGGTTAATTGCATTTATTTTTCACTATTCAGATGACCTACACTTTAAGGCCATGTAGCTGATTAGCAAAAATTCCTATAGGACAACTGTATTTGTAGGTTTAGACTAAATGTTCTAGGACAGGGCCAGAGGGGGTTTTTTATGTTTTTATGGCTGTTAATCTGTGCATCTTGGACATGGTCCTAAAGGTACTGTAAAACCATTCAAGCAGCAAGACATGTAAAACATTCCTGTTAAAGATTACAAAAAAATCCTGTGTAAAGATAGTTAACAGCCATATTTTTAATCTTTTTTTCCTTAGGAAAAAAAAAATCTTACCACCCTTGTTTGAATTTTGTCCTACTTTTGAACTTCTTTTAGACATAATTTCAAGGACAGAAAGCTAGGCGTTAAATATAACAATCCTTACACTTGGCATGCACACCCACTACCCAAGATTCCTTCTTTCTGTTCACTGCCAAAGATATATATCCTGGAGAGAATACATATTCCCAAGGCCAACAGCTGAGGAAGTTGCTGTAATGTGTTAGCTGCTTCCAGCTGGCCTTCATGAGAAGTAGGAATTCCTAAATTAAGGGAAAAATTGTCACTGGCAGACAGTAACGGTCAAAATGCATCTTTCTGCCAAGACAACAGGCAATCACTGAAGAGGCTGATACAATCAACAAATGAAAAAAGCCAATCTGTGACAGTATTAACAGAATTGACTTGGACAATTTATTTTCAAGAATAAGTGGACTGCTCAATAAAAGGTTTTACAGGTCTAAGTAGCATTCAAAGCAGAGGCTGACGTGCTCCTAAGGAAACTCAGTGATGAGTTTTACTGGAAATTATTAGCAGAGCATTCCTAATCATTTATGTATAGGTTCATCAGTTCCAGGTTTTAAGCAGTTTCAACCTTTTCATGAAGTGAGTGTGAAACAAGAATAGCAAGCAATCAGACTTTAACAGCAGGATTCATATTTGCTAGCATGCTTGCAAAATCTTTTTGTTTTGTCTTCTTATGAAGCTTGTATTTGAAGGCAGGTAGTAGATAACATGGTGCATTTTTTTTTTTTTTTCAGCAAAGGCTTTTTAATGAGTTTGGCAATATTCTGAAAAGATTACCTAATCAAGCAAATGATCTGCAGTTTATTTAGGTCCTTTTTGTTTGTTTGTTTTGTGTTTTTTATGGTTTTGTTTGTTTGTTTTTGTTTTGGGTTTTGTTGTTTTGTTTTGTTTTTATTTTGGGTTTTTTTGTTATAAAGGTATTTCTGAATAGTGTAGCAAAAAGAGGGACTGATGGATACAAGCATAAGATGGAGTCTGAGTTCTCACATGCATAATTTCCAGGAAGGTCTTTGTGCCTCTCATTTCTGACACACCCAACACCTCAGTATGCCAAATTTAAAATTCAGAACTTGTGCTAAGTTTAGCTACAAAAGATATCTGCTGTTGGTCTCTTCTAAGTTTAGCAAGTTTGAGTTGTGCCTATTTATTTTATTTTATATTGGGTTTTTTTTTCCTTCTGTCCCCTGCCCCTCCATTTTTTCTTTCTAGCTCTTTTTTCTAGGGTAAGAAGAGATAAGATTCAAAAAGAGATAAGATTTTAAATTTAGACAGACAGAGCCCAAGTTCCTTGATAAAGTCGAGAGAGGAAACCTTCATCACCTCATCTCAAGAATTTCAACCTTTTTCTTCTCTCTCACTTGCTCTCTCTTTTTTTTCTTCTTCTTTTTTTTCCTTGAATCCTTTTTAAGGCCCCATGTAGAACAATTTGGTTGTTTGGCAGAGGAGGCAAAACTGCCTTTGGTACCAAGACAAGAAGCAACTGAAAGTTTATGAGCTGAATACAAAAGAAAATCTATTTTTTCTAGGTCAGTATATATGCATCTGTTCTTCAGAATATCATTGCCTATCTACTCTGAGTCAATAGTGGGGTTGAATCTGAATGGGCTATATGGATTCAGCTTGGAAATAGCAATTGTCTCCTTATGAAACCCAGGTTCCATTGCCCAATTTCTTTCCTGGATGAATTAATGAAACACAATCATGCACTTCACAGTTTAAAAACCAGGATTATTCCAATGACACTAGTTTGTTCTGCTAGAGACAAACTGGAGTCCAAATCCATTAAAAAAACTGAGACTCTACTGCAGTCTGCCATTTCCCCCTGATATCATGGAAAGTATCAGCATTCTTCTCTCATCATTAATGACTTATATCAAAGCATGGACAAATCCAGTAATACCATAACAGATCTAGAAAGCCAAGTTCCTCTATGTGCTCCAGATGTATGTACACACCACTTTAAATTTTGTATTTATACTTTCTGTAGATCTCTATTTTATACAAAAACACATTCAAGTTTTAAGGCAATTGAAGTATACCTCCACCTGAAATAGTAATTTATTCTTATTTAGGACTTTAGACAGGCTGCTAAATAGTGTTTGACATCGTAATACTAGTGGATTTTACAAATTTTAGCTGTTTTTGTGCACCTCTGCCTGGGCACTGCTGCAGGGATCCCCTGTTAGAGAGGAAACAGAAATAAATTTTAGCTGTGGATTTGTGGTTGTCCCAGATGCCTGCCTGTGTTCACTCACACATGGATATATTATTGCCAGTGCTTAGCAATGAACAAGACATTATTACATTTCAAACTTTCATATCTGAGATGTCACTGCATGGTATTTTGGCAGGAGATGACCATCCATTCATTACAGCTATCACACATCCAAACAAGAATCTGGAAATAGTTAGATTTCATTATACAATTACCTTAATCTTTCTGATTAAATTAGGTGAGGATCTTTTTCTGGCCTGATGAAAATGAATTCTTAAAATTAATTTGAAATACTTGCCTCTGAGTATATAATTATATTAGCATACATGACAACGCTAGCCTGATGTTCAGTAGAAGACCCTGCACGGAAAAGCATAGCTCAACAGCACAAACAAGTACTTAAAGGATTATGGTATTTCTAATGAAAAGACAAGTCACAGAACCCACAAAGAGCACAAAGGAAATTTCAAAGGAGGGAAAATGAAACCTCCAAGAAAATCCTTTCATTTAAAAAAAAATCTTTTATCCATTTACTTTTCAGAAATCAAAGAAACATATATCAAAAAGCTGTTCTGTACAACGCAGAATTAAGCACTGGCCTATAAATATCATCACACTGTGTAGCACTTTCAAGTTTTTTCAGTAGGTTGAATAAATGAAAGAGTTCTTTTCTGATAATGACTTTACTTCCAGTCACTCTATCTACCAAATTTTAAATAATGAAGATCTGAAATAGCAGGCGACTCACTTAAATGGCTATGAAAGATATTAAAAAACCCAAAACATAAAAGACCCTATGAGTTTACAAGGAAACTGATCTCATAGGACTTTTATTTAGCTGAAATACAAGAATTAAATCATAGAATCAGTAAAGCTGGAAAAGACCTCTAAGATTATTAAGGCAAACTATTAACTCAACACTGCCAAGTCCTTTACTAAATCATGTCCCTAAGTAATGCAACTACATGCATGTCTTTAAATATCTCTAGGGATAGCAACTCCACTATTTACCTGGGCAGTCTGTTCTAAAGTTGATAACCCTGTTGCTGAAGAACTTTTCCCTAATATTCAATCTGAGCCTCTGCTGGCTCAACTTGAGGCCATTTCCTCTAACTCCCTCACTTGTTACCTGGGAGAGGATACTGACTCCCACCTCACCACAAACTCCTTTGAGGGAGCTGTAGAGGGAGAGAAGGTTTACTTTATGCTTCCTTTCCTCCAGGCCAAACAGCCCCAGCTCCCTCAGCCACCCTTCACAGGACTTGTGCTCCAGACCCTTCACCTCTGTTGCCTTTCTCTGGATCATGCTCCAACACTTCAATATTTTTCCTAGAGTGAGAAGCTCAAAACTAAACTTGGTCTCACCAGTGCTGAGTACATGGGGACAATCCCTGCCCTGGTCTGGCTGGCCACACTACTGCTCCCACAGACCAGGATGCCATTGGCCTTCTTGGCCACCTGGGCACAGCTGGCTCAGGTTCAGCTGCTGCTGACCAGCACCCCCAGGTCCTTTTCTGACAGGCAGCTTTCCAGACGCTCTGCCCCCAGCCTGTAGCACTGCCTGGGGTTCCTCATGATCCAAGTACATGATCCACCACTTGGCCTCATGGAACCTCTTACCACTGGCCTCAGCCCACCAGCATGTCCTGATCTCTTTGCACAGCTTTTCTACTTTCAGCAAGTCATCATTCCCATGGAAACTGGTGGTGTCTGTGAAATTACTGAGGGTGCACTTGATCCCCCTGTCCAGATCATCAATAAAGACATCAAACAGGACTGGCCCTGCACTAAGTTCTAGGAAACCTCTCTCAGTGGCCAATTGCCAACTGGATGTAGCTCCATTCACCACTCCTCTCTGGGTCCAGCTATACAGATAGTTCCTAACCCAGCAAAGAAGGCACCTGTCCAGGGCATGGGCTGCCAGCTTTTCCAGGAGAATGCTGTGGGAAACACTGTCAAAGGCTTTACTAAGGCCCAGATAAACAACATCCACAGCCTTTTCTTCATCTGCTAGGTGGATAACCCCGTCTTAGAAGGAGATCAGGTTAGCAAGAACTGCTTTAAACTCATATGCTGACTCACACGGGCTCAGCACGTGCCATATGACATCACTAAGGATGATCAGCTCCTGACCTCCCCTAGCACTGAGATCCTGCTGACAGGCCTGTAGTTCCCTGGAACCTAATTCCAACTTCCTCAGTGTCCTCATGTGGATCCCATCCACCCTCAAAGAGTTGTCTAAGTGATGAAGGAGGTTGCTGACCATTTTTCCTTTCCATTTATGAGGGTTTGGTTCTATTTTCCATTCCTGTCTTTCCGTTCAGGAGGCTGGGCACTTGTAGAAAAACTGGTCTTAGTATAAAAGACTGAGGTGAAGAATGTAAAAAGCACCTAAGCCTTTTCTTCATCCTTTGTCACTGTTTTCTTTTGCATCCAATAAAGGATGGAGATTCTCCTTAGCCTTCCTTTTTTGTTGGACATATATTTATAGACACATTTTTTGTTGTCTTTTATGGTACTAGGAAGATTAAATTCCAGCTGGGTCTTGACTATTCTAATTTTCTTCCTGCATAACATCACAACATCCTTGTAGTGCTCCTGAGTTGCCTGTCCCTTCTTCCAAAGGTCATAAACTTTTTTCCAAGTTACAGCCAAAGCTCTCTGTTCAAACAAGACAGTCAGCCCATCTTTCAGCACATGGAGACAGATAACTCTTGCACCTTTTAAGATTTCTTTCTTGAAGAATGTTTAGCCTTCCTGGACTCCTTGGCCATTCAGGATTGCCTCTCTAGGGACTCGGTNTAATTTTCTTCCTGCATAACATCACAACATCCTTGTAGTGCTCCTGAGTTGCCTGTCCCTTCTTCCAAAGGTCATAAACTTTTTTCCAAGTTACAGCCAAAGCTCTCTGTTCAAACAAGACAGTCAGCCCATCTTTCAGCACATGGAGACAGATAACTCTTGCACCTTTAAGATTTCTTTCTTGAAGAATGTTTAGCCTTCCTGGACTCCTTGGCCATTCAGGATTGCCTCTCTAGGGACTCGGTCTAAACAGGCCGAAGTCTGCCCTCTGGAATTCGCTTCCCTAGAAACCACATTTAAAATAATCAGAGTCTGAAACACTTTCTTTCAGTTGATGAATGCATCAATGTTACCCTTTTCTTTCTAGCAGTGTCAGAGACACTGGAGTGTCTCCCAACAGTGGCTGTGTTAAGTAAATTTCCTTCTTCCCCATGTCGCTCCTTCAGGTGGCACAGTGCAGCACGCTGCACGTTGTCTGGCGAGGCTGTGGTTGTACAGGCACATTGAAGCACAGGCCTGCACATGCCTCCACTGCACGCTGCCATCTTCCAGCATCCTTTTCTAGATTTCTGCACATGCACTCTTCTTTCTGCACTATACCGTCTCTTGTACTCCATGCTAAGGTCATTTTGGAAACAAACTTGTTCACTTTTTTGATGGAAATGTAAAAGGTAATGTATAAAGGTGGTACCCTCTGCTTAAAACTCTTTCCTACGACACATAGGGAAAAACAGTATGTATTATGAGGTAGATTTAAAATTTTTTCTTTCTTTTCCTTTTCATTATTTATTTGATTGTATAGTTCTCCCATTACCATGTCACTTGTCAAGTAAGACAGCAAGCATCTTTCAGGCAGGAGCTGTTTGCTTCATTTGTTCTCGTTCATTCATGATTTATTTTTCTCTGACGCATAGAAAGGTTCAGTCCTGATGGGAACTATTAAGATGTACCACAACTTAATTATTTTCTAATATAACCACACTTACAGATAATGCAACTTGAGAGACAACACAACACTCATAATTATCTTTTGACACCAGTGTGGTATTCCCTCAAACTTTCTTATCCTAAAGATGCTTGCAGCAGAAAACCAACAAAGATATCTTAGTAGATCCAAGTGTGATACAGATACTAGAATTTCCCATTTACGTGTGATTTTCTGTGTGTGCAAAATCTGTGATATCTACTTTTAAAATCCATTCCAGTCTTCTAATATGAAGGGTGGTCTTTCTCTGTTTTTCTAGAAACTAACATGACACTATATTTATTCCAGCTCAAATTCTACAGTATATCAGTCTAAAAAAACCCTTTCCATGGGTGAATAATAACAAAAGATGTTAATGTTGTAAATATCACAGGACTGGTTAGAAATATATAAAATCTACCAATGTAATTTCATTATATTGACATCTTTCATATTATTTGCTCATGCTTCATTTCTGGAACAAAGACATACCTCATTTGCTGCAAATTAACTACATTTAAGTCAATATGAAAGTTACTGACTTAATTACAGTATTATTTTAACTTCCACTATTTCACATCACATAATTTTTTTGTCCATAAATCTACTGATAGTGTTATATTTTAACTCATGACCAACACTATCCCACTCCAAAAATCTAAAACAGCTTAATAATTTTGGAGGAGATCCAAAGGAAAAAATCAAGGCTAATTCCCTTGTCAGTAAAATCATAACATTAATATCCTTTTTTTTTTTTTTTAATTGGAGGAGATTAGTTGAGTTTGTTTGCTGTGGAAATTTAGAGGCTGTTTAAATATTTAAGCGCACAATTTAAAGGTTGAACTTCCCATGATTTTGAATAATTAGCAAAAAAAGTTGGTGAGCATTTACCTGCTCTCCATTTACACATGTTCTTTGATTGGGGCAGAAGGCAAACAATCCTTATCACTGACATCTGCACCCCTCAGTCGATCTCTCTGTGACTTTGTCTCCCCCTAACAGCTGGAGACTTGACTTCTTTTGTCTAACACACACACACACACACACACACTTTCTAGGGAGCACTGAATGTACTGTCTGAAATAAATAATTTGGAACAGGCTATGAATTCTGGGATTCATTAGTGTAAAAATTAAGCAGTTGCCTCAGAGGAGTCTGAAAAAAGTAGTAGAATGAACCTTTGCTTCACTTTTTTGCTTCTTCAAGCTGTAGACAAAGTGAACTTCATCCCAACCACTGGGACCACTACCTCAGATGTCATATTTGACTCCTCAGCATCTCTGGTCTAACACATAGGTACTATTTAAAATTTCTGCTGCTGCTCCATCTTTAGTTTCTACAGAGTGCATCCTTTTTCCAATCTTTATTACAACTTATGCCACATTATCTTTGGTCTCCTATACATACATACATACTGTGTATCTCTCCATCTTTCAAAATTATTCTCTGTTCCAAAATTTGTCCTCATTCCCATGCTTCATTCATTCTGACAATGGTTTGAAGAGTCTGATGGTAGCAGAAAAAAATATATGTAGTTTCCTACCTACAGTAAAGCACCTTAGACATGTCCTTTGAGCACCCTATGCTGATGAAATTTAAGTGTTTTTGGAGAATGACTTCTACAATGACGTGTTCTTTAGTAAGCTGTGGAGATGTGTAAACACGCAGTTCATGTGCATTTCATTTCACCAGTCCTTGGCCTATCTGTTTATACTTAGCTGATGAATGCCTCTGAGCATGATCCTGTCCTTGTATGGATTTGAAATGGGTAGCCAGTGGGCAGCTTAGCAAGAGACACTGTTGCTAACAACACCTTGCCCTAGCTGGTGCTAGAATAGCTATAATCTGTAAGCATTTCTCATTTACAGGTAACTCACAGGATATTCCATGAATGGCATTTGCTGGGAAAATACAATGTCACTGGTAGTGTTGCTAGGTACTGGCTCCAGAGGCTCAGTTTGAGCTTTTATTGTTTCCTTTCCCATCGTACCTACATTCCTTACAAAGGTGGGCACAGAGTCCGAGTGATGTTAAGAACAGCAATGTTTAGCACACACTGTACTTAAACACTGTTACAGAGTTAAATGTTGCACACAGGCCAGGTTGTACAGACTTCTTTTAGACTGAGTTTTAGAAGGATTACTGTGTTTATTGATCTATTGGAGCTTGGAATTTTGGTCAGATCTTCTTTGATATTGGTATTGTTAAAATATAGAGATCAAAAACTATTTGATCTTTGCATGACTATATGTCCTGGGTTGTAGTATAGGAGTTGCACAAAGTATTCTATCACCACCTTCTTGAACCATTGAATCCAAATGTTGGAGCACTGTCTCTCCAGGCCCCTTCCCTCTGGGCCATTCTCTGTTAATGGCTTATCAAACACCGCCCCTCCCTCTAGTCTATTTGCTGTTGATGACTTACAGATAACGCCCTCTGGGAGTTATTGTGCTATACCCCTCTGTATGACTCATCATTCCATTGCAAGATGCTCCGCCCAGGGGGAGGAACCAAACATTCTCAACTAGATATAATCTAGGATTTTGGGACAGTACAGGCAGCCCTTGCCCACTGGATTTTCCAGAGGACCAGAGCTACCAAACCTTTTCTACGGAAGACCACCTCATCTGGATTGCTACCATCACCCTAACTAACAGGTTGTATTCTTTATTTTACTTCTTTCTTTTCCCCCAACAAATTGTATTTCTGACTTGGAGCCTCTCACTAGTTTTCCTTTGCTCAAACCAGGACACTATACCAATAAAACAAATTATCTCCATTACAGAATTCCATCATTATTAATCATGTTAGTTTTTCAAGAATAGTTTTATTTAAGCTTAATTTAAAACTATGTCTTAGCAGTTCAAGGGAAACAGTAAAGTGAGTAAAGATACTAGGCCTCTTGTTTCAATATGTGAGAAACATCATATAAATTTTTCAAGTCAAGCCTTGGCATTAGCTAGAGACACTTGGCTCTGCTCAAAGGAACAGACTTCTGTCAATGTCAAGAGCAATCCTAAAGAGTAAAACCAGTGAACACAGAAGGCTGCACTGAACCTCTGGGTTAGACACAAACAGAGCAAAGATTAACATTTATCTGAGCTTTTAATTTCTTCTCACCATTGCAGACATATTAACATGTATGCCATGACTTCATGTTGCTATGTTCTCCTTCAGTGGAACAGAAGAGTAACTAAGAAAATAAATAGACATCCAAATACATTTTAAATTGACCTTATGTCTCTCTAGAGAAATCAAGGTATGTATTTTTTAGTATAAATCTTGGAAGATCTCTGCTGCACAAGTCAAAGTCAGACTGTACGTTAACTGTTCAAAAGATTTTGCAAATTCCATAATTCCTCATATCCTAATTTTGAAGTTCAAAGTACACTTTAGGTGAGAGTGTTACAGCTTTAACTCTAGGAGAGCAGAAAATACAAAATTGTCAGTAAATTTTAAACAGGAAGATGTAAGTTTTTGTACACTCATCTATGACATGGTTGTTTGTGAAAAGTACTGAGAGGACAAAGCTCTCCTCTCCAGAGGGCACTTGGAACACAGTGTAACTGTCTCGGCATACCCACATAGCCTCAGCAACCCCAATTTGAATGACTGCTTCAATTAAGAAAGCAGATGGTCATTTCTCCATGGTTTACTTCCTACTTGTGCTAGTGCTAAATGAGGCAGGCTTTAACTGTAGTTACGTGGTAGAGAACTGTAAATACTAAAAGTTATTGCCAAACATATCTTCTTGTAAAAGTAATACCGTTACTGAAAGTTAGTTGCTTCTGTTGTTTAAAAAATTAATGGTTATACTATGTGCTTTTCAAGTAGCTAGTTACTCACAGAGTACTTGCAGCTAATTCTTGGAAGGCTGGCTAGTCATACACTGCTGGCTTTAGTCCTTGTTTCCAGCTCCTACATCACATGAAAGACAACTAAAAATACATTAAATACTTCTCCATACTAGCAAGTTAAAAAAATGCTGCAATAATGTTAGGTGCTGAAAGTAAAAGTGTTGTGTGCAAAGTTATGAAGAGAAGTAAAGGAAATAAAAAATATTACAATCTTTCTGCTGAAGTGTGGTCTGTGATACAGCAAGGTTAAATTCTGAAATTTAACCTTGTCAAGGTTAAATTTCAGATTTTCAGCATGTTTTGGATATTCCAGAACTGTATCAGATATTCAAGTTCAATCAGAGATCTAACCAATATTGTTTGTTATTGTTTGGCCTATGCTTATCTACCTCTCAAAACCCATATGCCAAGGAAATAATGTAATGGCAGTTATGTTGAGTGTCCATAATAATAAAAAATAATAACAGAGTAATAGCAATAGATGCTTCCCAGATGCTAAATGGTTTATGTGGAAATTTAATAGGCTAAAGGTGCTACTGTAGAAGGCTGGAGGGTGTACTTTATTGGAAACACAAATAAAATGTGCAAACACAAATTAACTAAATATGTAAATATGTAAACTGTAAGGTTGGAGCTGGCTGCAGTTTCTGAATTTGCTTGCCTGCCTACTGACACAGTAAGTTTATACAAATTTGCATAATACTTTATCTAATGATTTATCTCACACTTACTTCATATGCTGATTTTTATTCATACTGTAGGCTCACTGCGACTACCAGTTTAGGGTTGGGGTTTTTTTCGTTTATAGCCTTATTGTTCCCTCAGCTGGGACATCTGTACACTTTTGATAAGTGTAATTCTTATTAAGAACCAACTTGCAAAATGTATGATGCTGGGAGGCACTAGTATCAAGGATTACTCACCTTAGACCAGTCTCCCATTCTCCAGACATAGCATTTGGAATAGTCCTCACAGTCCTCTGCCTCTTTAGGTCTTGTGGACAAAACACATTTCTTGCGTGGATTGGTGCACCTCACAGTCCGATGCCGTACTCCCTTACCACACTTCACAGAGCACTGTTGGAAAAAATAGTTTTTCAGATTTCTACAAAATTCACTGACCTCATTTCATCCCCTTCAATATGACTTCTGCCAGACCAGCTTAAATATTTCACAGCTTCAGTGATCTCCTAACTTCCAGCCTTCAATTGCATCAACACTGGATTTATTGAAAAAGGAAAACTGAACAAAAATTCCTTAAGGGACAGAACAATAATTGATAGCTAAAATTAGATAAAAAATTACTCGCTTAAGGAAAAAAATAGGCTTTTGAATAAGAAAATACTTGAAAACTTATTAACTGAATGTAAAATATTATACTAAAAATATTAGGCAATCTTTCATCTTCAAATGAAAGGAAACACAATGAAAGAAAATCAAAATAACATTCATAGGAATAAGATATGAAGAAACTTCAGAAAAGCTCTGTTAGTGTCCAACAGCCTTTTTTAGGAGGAGGAAAAAAATGTATAATGGAAAAGTAAATATTCCAAAACCATGCAGAAATCCAGATTGAACTTGAAAATTCAAAGTCACTATATGGACACCATGTGAAAGCTCTTTTCAAGTTGCTCAGAAAGTCCTAATCTATGTCTTTTTTTTCCACCATTCCCACTTACACAGCCAAAAATTATGCCATTTCCTTCTCCAAACATTATCACTGCTTTTGATCGTGCCGCTGGTTGCAGTTCAAAACTCTCCTCTGCCAAGCTGATTATAACCGCAGGAAGCAGTAATGGCTAGCTTCCTACATAATGGCGACAGTAGGAATGGCCACAGGAAATACCTCACTCTTCAAAATATATTTATTGCTTCCAACAAAAATATACTCTCTCATTTCTCATCTCTGAAGTAAAACAAACTGACTAAACAATCAGTGTACTTCTTTTTCTCACCTCTGTAAATGGATGCTTTTCTTCTCACAACAGGCCCTTGCGTCATAAAACTGTGAACCACACCAGAAACTGCTGGTATTAACATCTCCTATCTCTACCTTGGCATCCGCTTTTCATCTTTGAAAACATTCCCTATTCGTTAGATCTTTCTTGCTTAGGGACCAAGGAGTTCTGCTGAGTAGAGCAATTCAAAGAAGGGACTGCCCCCCCATTCGAAACCTGTTATTTATATTTTGATCATGGAGGGATCCATAGCAGAGCTTCTAGTATGGGAAGCAATCAGAATTGTCGTTACTCTTTCAAAGTTCCAAATAACCCTTTCATTTTGTCCAGATGGCAATGAGAACAATACTCTTCTTCCTCCATGGGCAGTTAATTTTAGGAGAAATCAAAGATGAAGAAAGCCAAATGGACAAGCACATTTAAAGGTGTTAAGCTTTTTGAACAATAATTACATTTTACAGCAATCCTTCAGGATGCAACGTATGTGAAATTGTGTTATTTACAAGCCCATTTGCCTATTGCTGTTGCTTTGGAAAAAGAGCAGAGAAGAAAGAGGAAGGGAAGAAAATGTCTTTCTTTGCCAGAGGCTCTGCTCAAAGCCTCTCTGAAGCAGGATGGCATCACCCATCTGCTGATCAACATCCCAAAAGTATAACCCAGATGTTCTCACTCTGAACCCAAAATCTTGTACCTGATGAGTGGCGCCTTAATTCTATTTAACTCTAGTTACCCACTACTACCCATAGGACATACTTGGCTATACATGCTTGAGAACTGGCCAGAAGAGACTGTTGCATGACATTAACTAGGTAAAATGCAGTAGTTCTACACAGCTGGTTTTCCTAGCCCCTGAACACTTGGCCAAAAGATTGCACAAGGACCGTGAAAATCACTAGGCTGAGCTGTGCCACTTGATGTAGATAAAAACCTTATTTTCAAAAAATACTAAGGCACAAATAACAACTACGGAGCATTTGCAGAAATAAAGGCAGCACCTCGGACCAGACTCCTGCCTCCCACACCGTCATGCAGTCCTGGCCTTCACAGCGCTGGGCAGAAGCAGGCTTTGGCCCCAGACAATCCCTCTCCCTAGCTCTGATCAGGGTCCCATTTCTGAGCTGCTGTGTGCAGGCTACTTGTCTGTTCTGGGTTCCTTTTCCACACGTCCTTGAACATAGTGTCCACTCTGTCATCATCCATCTGCGAAGAAACACAGGAAACATAGTAATACAAAATCAGGAAGGGAAAAAATACCATCACATCTTACTGTCTTGCTCACCAGTGTATACACCCAGGACACACTTCCATATTTTCAGCCTCCTTTTACAGTCATTTTGCTAATGGAGTATTTATTAATCAAACATGTATTACATTCCATATGGTATTAATGTACATATAAATTCTTTCTCCAGTCCCTACCCCTATGTTCTCAAAGTATTTTCCTGTGATTATAATCCCGATTAGAAAATTTCCAAAATACGCATACATTTTAAAGAAGACAGATCAGCCTGCCTGCTATTCTCTATGTCTATCTATGTCAAGTGTATGTCAAGCTTGTAAAGTCCAGCATTCCTTGAAAATACTCTGTTTCAAGAATCACCCAAATGTGATTGTCTTTCCATTGCCTTGGAAAAAGCACAAAGACCCACAATTCTTCATGTTCTTCACAGTAAGGCCTAACAGTGTGTATGGTTTGAATCACAACAGCAAGGAAGGCTTATGCAGTGTGGCAGAGCCCACCTACCTGGAGAGCAATCATTCTAGAACACGATTTTCCCCAGATGTTCTGTAGATCCAGATTATGGCCATGTACCCTTAAAAAACTAAACAGTTCTGCCTCTGATGCAGTATGCAAGTATTTTCAAGGAGACTTAGTTTGCGAGGAGAGTTTTAGGGAACTGAGCTTGAATACATTCGTTTCAGCCTTCTGTCATGCATTTGTAGCAAAAATATAAAACATTTAACTAAGGGATCTTTTGTTATCTGTCCAGATATATAATTTACAAATCATACCTGTCAAGATAATTAAGTAGACTTCAAGATACTTCTTCATATGCCAATAGCAAATAAGTACTTATGCAAGTGTATGCTTTAGTAACATTTCTGTTGAAAGCTAATAATATTTTTTAATGATTACTTACAGTGTATCAAAAATTTGATCATCAAATCTTTCTACATTTCTCAATACAGCATCTCTGAGTATCAATTCGCAAAGTTTTAAAACTTTCACTTAATTAGCTGGAGAAAACACACCTTTGAAAATTTATGGCAGAAAATGCCTCAGAAAAAATCAGATTATCCCCTTTCTACCCATTAAGTGAACAGTGACGTTAATAAAATAAAGTAAAGGTCCTTTCAAACATCCATATAACGAAGTAGAAATAATCCTTCCAAAAGCCCTAATTTGGGGAAGATCAAATGTCAGTGGTTTTGTCTTACTTAAAATGCATCATAGTATGCATTTTATCAACTTCAGTACTTCATCCTTTCCAAGAAAGCTATGTCTTCTAGTTCACTTCACATACGTTCTTCAACACTATTTGCTATTAATTTATTTTGCATTATTTTGTTTTAAAATGCCATCTACCTGTCCTCCAGATGACTGCAGCAGACTGATCCCAGTGCTTACGCCTGGGGATGCTAGACAGCTCTTGCTAGCAGCTCTCCCCTCCCTTGAAAGGTGTGGACTTGCTCTAACTTGCTTTAAACAAGTACATGCAATTCTTGAGGACCTCCTCAAGTCATAATTCTCAGCTGCCAAATGGCACCACTGTTTAAATAGGCCACTGTGCTGGCCTGGTCAGCCAGTACAAGGAGCAAGGTGCCAGTTCATCTGCAGGGACACCAGCAGGTGAAGAGTGGGCTTTGCTTGGCACAGGCTGCACTTGGAGCTGCCTCCTGCCGGGTTCAACCATCAGACTCTAGTTCAGCCTTTTTACTGATCCACATACAAGCACTTTCCTCTCATGGTGTGAGAGGAAAGAGGGGTGGGCTCACTATACTTCAAGTTGCACAAATGTACAAGAAGTGATTAGTTGGGGTTTATCTATTTAATTACTACTTAGGGTACCCAGAGTTTATCAAGAGCATTAAACATGTGAAACTTTAAAAAAAACCCTAATTAAAGCACACCATTACTTAAGGCCATGGGGATTAAATCCCGTGTATTTCTTTATATAAACAGCATTTAAATTTCAGTTCTGTAGCACAGATCAGTCTCTGAGAATGTTTCCTGAGGAAAAGAATTAACTGCTTTATTGAATAGGAATTGATTTAGGCATTAATCAATGCCTAAATTGATTAAATTCATTAATTGATGATGAATGTATTTGCTGTCCATTCACTGCCAGAAGCAGTCCACTGTAAGGTTTTTACATCTACATATTATTGTTTAATTTAACCTTAATTTAACCTCACTATTACCTTGTCTGGCAGGGCTGTTCATTGCACTTGCGGATCTGTGGTTCAGGTTTTGTTAAATATTTGCACTTCTTGTTGTCCACAAGGCTGATATTTTTGTTCATAATCTTTGTGCAAGAGACTGTTGTCTTTCTTTCACCTAGTAAAAAAAGAAGCAGGTTTGTGATGAAATTGAAAATATACAAATTTTTAATATACAAATATACAGATACAGGTATTTCATATACAATTTGGCTAAAAGAACTGCAAAACCAGTGTAAGAAATTTAAAGTGAGCAGAGAGCCTGAAAGAAATCCTACAGTTTTTTAGGGGAAATTATGAGTTTCTAACCCAGCTTTTTGCACACCACCATCAAGAGTTTTACTGCTTTATTTCTGCAACTAGTTATAGGCCAAACCCTTACTCTTATTGGCATAATTTTCTTTCTCAACTACTGAAATCCCAGCACTGAGCAAAGCTTGTAGAAAATTACAAAGAGAAGTATGGTTGTTAATTACTACATAAAACGAGGAAAGAAATGACAAATTGTGGCTGGCACTCAGATAAAGGGAATCAGCACATGCATCCTTCAGTAGGGAGCCTGCACCACTTCCCATGAACGAAAGAGGCCAGACAACCTGATCTGCAGGGTCAGAAAATCATTTAGGAAGCTGGGTACTGCTGCAGAGATCCAGTGTATGCTTTGTACAGAGCCCTTGTCTTGATGCGTGGCCTGGAGCCTGGTGTCTCTTGAACATGGAAGCATTAGAAATCAGAATTCAATGTAATACCAACCACAAGCAGAAACTTGCAATTAGATTGGAGCCTAAATTTTAGAAAACTAGAAAACTTTGAATTCAGGATTTCAGTTAGAAGAAAATAGGCTCATAACCATTTGTTCCTTTAATTACTTTTACTCTGTCTGGCAAAGGGGCTGCATGAATGAGCAAGGCAGGCTTAAGCATGAACGTTCACCAGAGGTAAAAAATGAGCCTGTGGATGGAGCAGTTAAGTTGTAAAGGCACATTATGTGCATGACCACTGCTGACATTTTACATAGCGCTTGTGTACATGAGAGCACATGCAACTAATCTGTCATATCACAGTGTTTGAAATGTTTGACAATTCTTTCTGCACTTATATATACATCTATGTATTCATATTCTCTCTCATGCAAAGAAACCTTTTCTGCAACACAGGAGGTTGCAACCAGTTACAGATACAAAAATACACAAAACCACACAGCTTCATCAATATTTTTATCTTGAGCACTTGAGCATTTAAGCAGAACTACTGATAATTGTTACATTATTTATTCAGATTAATCAAAAGATTGATTAAAAATTTAATCACAAATACTTAGTGTAAAAGCTGCAGTATTTTAATTTCATTATTGTTTGATATTTAGGCCAGATAGTTCATTATTGCCAGATATTTAGGAGAGTAAAAGAAAAGTGAAAATAGTTCTGTCTAAAGTAAGAAAAATCTTTCCCTTATCTTCTAGGGAACTTTGTAATAACTCAGCTATTTTAGACAATAACATAAAATGAAGGCCAGTTACAACAAAAAAAAATTATAAACATTAGAGTAAAACATTTAAATATTTATTTAAGCATAAATGTAGAATAAATTACTAACATACTGCATTTTAAAATTTCTGCAGATGATAGAAATATTTAGAAATATCTGGGGCAATAATGACAGATTGTAGTAGTATGAAAATTATTCTAAAAATACATCAGGAAACTGTAAAAGCTGTGAATTCACAAGTAAACAAGAATGCACTATTAAGAATCAGAGGACGCTATGAGCATCACGAACAAAATACCTTCTAGTGAAGAAGCTTTCTTACCAAACCACAAAAAACATGTTTATGGAAACTACAGCAATCTTTTATGACACCGGGGTTGTTCACACAGTCAGAGGAGCTAGAACACTGTGTTCTTTATGCTGATGTTATGAGAAAGAAAAGCATTTCCAGGCTTTCATATTCAATCACAAGGTGCAGGGCTGTTTTCAGAACTGCTGATCAGAGCAACCATGACTATCAAGATTGCCAGCATGAAAGACAAGTATCAAAAATCAATACAGTGTTCAGAGGCTGACAAACTGCAAAAGGTATGAACAGATCACTGTACACTGCATTTATTAAAAAAATCCCCTCTCTGAAATGTTTTTTAAAGTGTAATTATAATTTCAAATAACACAGAAAACAGTTTGAAAGACTCTTGTTACATCAATATTGTTCATATTCCAATATTTGTTTTCAGAATAGTTCTTCCAAAATCACATTTTTTATGGTTAATAAACATAGGAAAAATATCGCATCAGCATACTAATATCTGCTGTTGTAATATTTGTTCCATATGTTTCTGGATCATCTTGAACTCATGTTACTAACTGTACTTATTTGATCTGAGACTGGGATTCAGCTTTTCTGTTGTTTGAAATGTCTCTTACAGATCATTTATCTTCAGTAGTTCCAAATACAGAGTGGAATGCAATTTCTGTTCTTGTTCTAGCTTTTGCACTTGTATTTCTTCTTGGAAACGGTGTCCTGAATTTGCTTGTTAGTCCAACTTTTGCTCCTTTATTACCATCTTTTGCTACTTTTTTATATTTAGCTCTTCCTAGAGCTATCACAGTATTTTTGATGCAATCACAAAGCATGAGACTGACATATGTCTACTTTGTATGGAAACATACAAGCCACAATGAGGACATTAGTATTAAATATATAACACTGACCATCAGAATTGTAATTATATATAAACATACAGTGTTTATACATATAGGTGTATGCATATTGCATACGCACATTTGCACTGTGTATATACATGCATATAGTATACACATATTCATTTTCGATATATGTGTAAGAGTGTGTTTGTAAATTTTTCTTTTATTTTACCTCCTCCACATACAGCATCACAGTCTTCCCAGGTAGAATGTGTCCACATGAAAAGGGGCTCTGGTACTTTGGAGCTCTGATTTTCAGGGAGAGGATCCAGTGGGATTGTGTATTCATAGTGTAAACCATAGCTCTGGTCGTGGAAGAGCAGCACCTGCAAGATACAAAGAAGGAAAACCTTCCTACGTATACATACACAAAGGAAGACAAACTGCAAGTAGATCTTGAAAAGCACAACAGAATGACTTGATGCTCCACTACGTTTCAGGCCTCCTAATGAATTTGCTAGAAGAAATTATTTAGAGTATACAAATAAAGTCAATGGGAAAAATATTTTGCTTTATTAAGAAAATTCCTTTAATTTAAAGGATTTGAATTGTGAAGTACTTTGCAATCATCTCTCCCTCTTTCTTTATGGTGGCTATTAACTTTTCCTCTCCTGCACTGAAATGCGTGAAAACTCTACTTTTTAATGGAGAACTTGGTGATTGCAATTCTGAAATGGTGATGCTGT
The DNA here is from genome assembly GCA_013400435.1 of Pycnonotus jocosus. Classification (NCBI taxonomy): domain Eukaryota; kingdom Metazoa; phylum Chordata; class Aves; order Passeriformes; family Pycnonotidae; genus Pycnonotus; species Pycnonotus jocosus. Next base: position 21,878 of record VWYP01006841.1, on the reverse strand, counting down.
GCTCTATCAGCCAGGATTAAAACAACCTGAAATAATTTGAATCTCTCTTCTTACCTGGCACATCAGGTTTTTATGACATTTGTAGGAATGCTGAGACCTTCAATCCTGCCCCAACAACATAAAGATTGTTCTTGGATTTAAATGCATTTTTTTTGCCAGCAGGCTGACAGACCTCTCTCTCCTCATCCAACCCCCACCCTCTTTACCATTTTTGTAGATATATATGTAAACACAAAAGCAGGTATATCTTACATAGATCTCATTCTCTTGAGGAGTCTGGAAAAAATATTAATTACTGTTATATCATAGGAATCAAGTAAAAAAACCCGAATTGTCATACCAGTAAATGTAAAGGTGATGTTGTGGGACCTTTGGCTGATATTTTCTCCCAGAGACCTCTCCGAACATAATGGACTGTGGTTCCAGCAATATTGAATGTTCCAGAATGCTCTATCTTCCAATCACTATTGATTGACTGTTTTCCAGCATCCCTAAGAGCTGCAAAATACATGAAAAAAGCCCAATATAAAAAGTGCCTGTTCAGTAGAGATTTTCTTCTCTCATTTCTCATTCAGCTAATTTAAAAAGTAGGTGAAATTCACCTAACTCTGATTGCAAAGGTGTTTATGGATCCTACTGTACATGAACTTCAGTTGGTATATGCTTCAGAAATACCTTCTGGAGGGAATGCCTGGTAAAATCATGTGTATTTAACATTACTTAAAGTTAATATCAGAGTTTTAATGCCTGAGAAGACTGACAGGCTCTAGCATAATTCATAATTTAAATACCAAATTGCTTTAAGGCAAAAGGAACTATTCTCTGTTCCTAGGGTGGCCATTTCTGTAATCCATAAAATCATGGGAAACAAAATTTTCAAGAGAGACTCTCAAGATTTGTGAAACTAGGCTAAAACTTTTTTTAAAAAAATTCTACTTCAGTAGTCTTTCTTCTCTAATAATTACACTAGCCTTTTCTGCACCTTAGAATGTGATAAGACTTTGTACACTTTCACCACATAATTGTGTTCTTCTAGCAAATAGGAAAAGCTTGTTCTTTTTGCCTGAATCATTTCTCATGCTGCCCTAATTTATATTTTAAAATATGATCAAGCCAGGTAAGATATATTCCATACACTGAGAACAAAGGATTTTACATTCATTTTCTACAGTAAATGGAATAGATTCATCTGTGAATGATTTGTAATTTCATTTTGGTTTACTTTTTTTTTTAGGGTTTTTTTTAATTTCATTTTATTTTGTTCCAATCAGTTCTGAATAATCATGTGAAGTAGCCTTGAAGACACCTTCTGTACAAGAAGTTTTACACATTTGACTTCATTGAAATTGCATGTTTGGCATCAGATTGTTGTAAGAGAACCTCCGCGTGTTCCAAAATTTCCCTTTTTAAAGTTGTAAGTTAATGTGAGTCACTCCTGTAATCATGTCCTCTCCTACTCATATTTATACTGTTATGTTTTGTTTCTATGGGAAACAATGGCAACAGGCCTATGGACTGGCAGGATTCCAATTGAGTAAGACACCACTGATGTGTACCACTGCAGCACTGTAATAGATGTTAAGACTATAAAATCCATTAACACTGCATAACAGTCTTGTACTAAAAAGAACCAGTGATTATACAAAACTTAAAGCCTATTTAAAAAAAAAAAAAAATTAAGTCTAAGCATTCAACTGCTAATGGTAATTATATTCTATTCAGTGTTCAAACTGTTGGCTCTAATCCTCTTCTCAGTGGAGAAATTTCAAAAATACACTCAAACATGCCAAGGTCCATCTGGGTCATGCTGCTCAGATGGAGCAGCGTCCTCTCCCCAGAGAGCAGCAGAAATCTTTCTGTCTGGTCTTTAAAATGAATGCATGTGCCACAGCATGCAGACATGTGCAGGAAACTGGAATACCAGCTCAGAATACAGAAATATGCCAGGTCTTGCATTTTCTGCTTTCAGTTTCCTCATATGAGTCACTGGTCTTAGACAAAGTCAGAAAGCGTATCCTCAAGCCTTAAATTTGGACTTGGATTCAGGCAGTGCAGCTTCTGTTCTTGACTCTGTCACACCCCATTTTGTAAGCAAGTTCACCGAGTTTTATTCCATACTGCACGCATAATCCTATTCTTAACTTTTGACAGAGGAGGTTGCTCTGTACAAAGCAACCCAAAATAGGAAGAACATTTGTAACACAAGATATTCTCTCTCAGGTAATTCAAGCAATACACCTACAACTGAAGAGGGAACCAAAGAAACCATGGACTGGGAAAGCCTACTGCAACTGTAACCACAACCACAATTTCAGTGCTAAACCAAGAGGACTAGTTAGAACTGTACCTCTGTAGAACATAAAACAGCCATCATAACAATGGCATATGTTATGATGGCGATCAGTGTAATGTATTTTTTAATTACTGTGCCAGGACTATACACCTTTCCAATTATAATGAGGTGTGAGAGGCTACCCAGCCAGGAAGATACAACAAATCACAATTCAGCTATTGCATCTCCCATTTCTCAGTGAGGAGCAACAGTGTCCTTGTTCTGGTCCTACACTTGGTAAATCAGTACCTACTAATCCTTTTTTGGGGTTTGTTTGTTTGTTTTAATTTATTATGAACAAATTACTATGCTGCACTACCTTTCTGAATTTTGTTTTCTGCTTTGTCCAAAATAAAATCATATTTCCAAAAAGGTATCCAACTAATGCCATTTTGAATGACCCTCACTTTTCCATAGAAAATGTAAAAGGTATCTGAAATTAAATTCTAAATGAAAGTACATTCACTGATATTTTCTGTCAAGGAAGTAATTGCTTCACTTCCATTCAGGTTATCAGGTGACCATCAAGAACATTAAGGCTTGAGATTTAAGTAATTTTTGAAAACAGCAGGGCTAAGGCTGACTGATTGCTAGTTGCCAGTGTTATTTTTATTATCCTATCCTCTTCAAAAATGGTGCAATAGTCTGTTTTCTTCAGCTACTGGGGACTTCAACAGGCTGCCATGATTTTTCAAATACACTTGAGTGTGGCTTGATAACTACATTAGCAAGTTCCCTCAGGACCATGGGATGCATCTCATTCGGTCTCATATATTTTTGTATGTTCAGGTTCCTTGGGTGGTCTTAAATTTGTTCTATGATGGGAGGAACTTCATTCCACCATTCCCTGCCCTGATGCTGAGGCACTTGAAAGATGTGAAAAAAGTGTTTACCACTGAAGCTGAGGCAAAAAACTGTGAAGCACTGCAGCCTTCTTCACACCCGTTGTCATTAGTTTTTCCTGTCTTATTTTTCAGTGTGTGCTGTGGGTGTGTATATTTTCTTTACTATTACCTTTCTGACTAAAAAGCTGTAGAAACCCTTATTAATCTCTCCATTTCTTGCCAAAATCAGCCCTACCTGTGCCCTAGTTTTCTTGAACGTATCCCCGCATATATGAGCAGCATCCCTATATACTTCCCAGGATCTATGTCCCTGGTTCCCCTTCCTGTGCATTCCCTTCTTACACTTCAGTTTGACCAGGAGGTCCATACTCACCCATGCTATTCTCCTGCCTTCCTTGCCTTGTTCCTTATATGTTGAAATAATCAAACTTCTGCAACCTAGGAAAAATTATTTTCCTTAACTGTTATTAAAAGCTATTATCCTAAATCTTTAAAGAACTGTCAGCTCTGATTTGCTCCTGTATACCCAAGGGCAGTTTCCCAGGTGGAAGCATCTATCAATTCCTTAAACAACTGAAAGTTTGCTCTCATAAAGTCTTGGCTTCAGTCTTCACCTGGCCCGTATCCCTAAAAATCATGAGTTGCAGCAGGACATGATCATTGCAGTGTGGGCTGCCACCAAACTCTCTAAATAGTTAATGTGTGTTGCAAAGCAACCGACAAGGTTGAAGAGCACTATTACTCTAGTCTATAATTTCAATTAAGACATTATCCTCAATACACTCCAAGACTCTCCTGGACTGTTTAGAGCTTGGTATGCTATTTTTCCAGCAGATATCAGGTTACTGAAATTCCCAAGCTGTCAATGGGTCAACTGGTTCAGTAAACACGTTCCAAGTTTTACCTTGTCTTTTCCTCTGTAATGCCAGAGCTCTTGTCTCCATGGTCTATGTTGAAATACTTCACACAAAGAAGACACCTGCTCTGAATACTTGCTTCAACAGCACAATTATCCAATGATGCTGCTAGTGTGGGCTGTAGTTTTACTAATCAATTTAGCAAAATCACTGCACTTTCCAGATCATAATGATTCTATCTCCTGATTATCAATTAAATCCAGAGAAGGAAACTGTATTTTGACTCCTGTATTTGACCTGTGCTGTGCAACAATGATTAAATCTTCCTTCAGTTAAGATTGTCTTCTAAGCAACAGCTACTAGTGTATGTTAGAATATGCTATATTTACACTTTATCTCCAATTACACAATTATTATTAGTGTAGTGAGCTATATTTTTTCCAAATCTTATCCTAAAATATGTTCATGACAATTAGTAAAATAAAAATAGTGTTGGCCTGTATTGACTAATTTCAAGTACAGAACCAAGTATGGTGCCACATAAAATTAGCATAAAGAACTATAAGATAGAAAACCAATCAGAAACACAGAAGAATTTAATCTGTTTTACCTTTCACATTTTTAACGACAGTATTGTGAAGAATCTTTCCTTTGTTTCTAAGATTAAAGACTTAAACTCTCACCCCAAAACTTTCATTATGCTATGTCTATTCAAAAAACCATTGCTTTGCAATTCAGATTCTAATGCTTTCAAAATAACCTATAAAAAGATTAAATACCTTGTGCTAGTAAA
>VWYP01006841.1:534-11912 GCA_013400435.1 Pycnonotus jocosus | reverse complement strand
AAAACCCCACAAAAAACTCCCAAAAAACCCAGGGAACCCTTGGATACATTATTCCTAACATTTATGTGAAGTTCAAGTAATTTTCTGCTAAATTTTTAAAACATTCTTTAAATAATTTCTAATTATGAAAGAGCATAAAAATGTAGTAATATCCTATGTATCCATGTATTCCTAATGGCCACATTTATAAGCAATGAAGTTTGTTTCACCACTGTGAAATTAACAGTGAATAAAAGAAACTAGGGCTCTTCTCAGTGGTCAACTGAGTACAAAATGACAGGATTTTTTCATATCTTTTTTTGCAAATGTACTGACTCAGAATTTTTTCCTAAATCTGTTGCAGATTTTTAAAAGGATAACAGTCAACAAAGAACCTGAAACTGATTTCACTTGGACACAATCTATGCCACTCTGACTTCATACTGACTTCTAGATTCCTGGAGTGCGTTTTTATTAGTAAATTAAACAGTTCCAGGAAACATTCAGGGGCACTGGAATTCTACTGTCTATACAGCTGAACTGTAAAACAGTCTATGCCACATTTTTTTGCATGTGCTAACTAGCACCATCTCAGTCTAGACTGGAAATTGCCATCTGCAAAGGACTGTTTTCAAAAAAGTAGTTTTAGCATGCAAAGGAGTAGAAAAGTACAGACAGAGGAGTTTTGTGCCAGCTGACTTACACAACAAAGCATGGTCTGGGCACATTTAAATTACTAAAATTGACAGAGCCTCAGGATATCACTGGAGGACCGTACAAACAGATGTGATCTCTTCTGCCAGCATGTGAAGCTAGTCAGACATAAGCCATCTCCAGCTAAAAAGCTGCCTGAGTTTGTGCCCTCTGCATTCCAGTTATACTCCCTAAATAGTAACCTCAAAGTTCTCTGGGGGGAACTGGGGGCTTTAAGCATGTATCAGCATTTTTAAAAGGAATACATGATTGATGACCTAAACATTATTTTAAAGACACTGAACTCAAAGAGACAGCAACTAAATAATGCCGGACAACTTCAAGAGACTGCAGGACATCTCACACAACAACTATTTTGGACATAGTGCACAGTTAGTGTCCACTAAGACAGCAAACAATTAAGGATTTGAGAATAATGTATACTGGGATACTGGCACTCTCTGTTTGGTCCACTTTTGTTTCTCCTAAGGGACACCTCAAGATGACAGAATCACTCAGATGAAGGTTAGATGAAAACAACCATCTGTACTCATTAACATGGCACAGGAGAGTGTCAAGATTTTTTCATCTGAATGAAATCATATTATTCAAAGCTAGACTTAAGCATTTAGATCCTTTAGGATATAAAGCATGTGTTCCTGTGCTAGAACAAAATTTAGTAAAACAAACCGAAACTAATTTACTTGATAAGCACCTATATAATAGTTGGAGAGAGTTCTTTTTACAATGAAATGAGCTAACATACAAGCCTAATGAAAATAGAATCATAAGCTTTCCCTTTGGCAACTTGAGAAAAGGCTCAGAAAGAAGAAAACCACCTTCTTGAGTTAGGCATATATTATAATATGTGGATAGCAAAACAGTCTTCTATGCTTTCTAATGTTTTATGATAAATTTTTTCAAGATTAAAAACAATTTATAGGAATGAACTCTTTAAAATTTGGAAGCACGCACCTACAGTACTCCTGTGTCATTCTAGGGTTTTCTTTGTTACAGCTTGCTATGATCTTGTGGAGTTCTCAAGTCAACTGTTTTCATAACTTATGTGGTTTTGTGTGATGTGCTTTCTCCTTTGTTTGTTTTTAATTTAAATAAGTTAAAACACAAAAAGTATAGAAAATTCAGTGAGATAGAAATTACTGATCACTTTTCTAGCAAGAAGGAGGTTTTTTTCTAGACACTGATGTTTTACGCCAACATTATTGTTGCAGATAATGTAAGTCTGATCTTATTATACCCCCACTTGAGCATTTTTCCTAATGATATGGTATGTAAGCAAGTTTGTTATATGGAAGCATGCATACAGTATGCCAGAACTTTGCATGCAATAGGTATTAGGATTTACAAAAATCTTACTGAAGTTTAGAGCATGCATTATCTACATATTGCTGCCAAATATAATGCTGATATGTGAACTACAATATTAAGCTAGAAGTTCTCTCCTTCCTCAAAAACAAAGGCTTACAACATCTGCATTGTCTTTTTGGCATTGTAGGTAAAAATTATAACTGATGCATGCATAATCAATGATGGAGAATTACTCTAGAAAGCTGTATTTCTGAGTCACTTCATACTACAATTCTGATTAAAAAGGAAAAAGCTGACTGGATTTTCATTCAAATGTAGTTATCAGCTGTTAAGAAGGACAAATTTAATAGCAATAAGAGACAAAATATTCTAGAGCATATGGAAGTACCACTAGATCTTGCCTACAAAATTAAAATAACTTACAAAAAATATTTGGCTTGATGTTGATTTGTTTGCTTTAGTTTTAACCATATCTTTCTTGATTAACAACAATATCAACAAGCTATAAGCCTTATAAGCAGATTATAAGAACAAGAGAAATGGTTTATACTTACCATCATCAATGACAGCTTGCCATTGGTGCACATGTTTCTGATATGAAGATCTGACACTGAAAGCTTGGCACTGCCAGTCCCTAAAGGCAGGCACACCAGCAGGACAAGAAGGATTTTCACATATCCTATACTGCATTGTAGGCCCATGACATTCTCCTTCAACGCCTGAACTAGAAAAGATGGCATAAATACAACCTTTTACTGTTGTTAGTATTTTGTCAAACTTAGAGTATAGTTTACTTATGTCAGACACAAATTAAAAATAGCAGGGTTTTTTGTTGACACTTTGCATTTAGAAATCACCCACGGAAAATTGAAGTCACAGAACAAAACACGTTTGCCTTCTCTTTCTCCTGGTTACATTACATACAAGAAGTGATGGGTGCTAAGCCATAATTTCCACTTAGCCCCAAGAAAGCATTAGGATTAGTAGGAGTTCAGTCAGGAAAACATCAGGTGCAGTTTTGATATAGTTGAGATGATTTTTCTCTATCTAGGCTGAGAAAAAGGGGCTACTGAAAGGAAGCAACACCTGCAGATTTGCTACCTCTCTTTTTTCTGTAAGTGTGGTGTTACAGGATTCAGACAAATGCTTTGTTTCTTTTGATCACTGCAGTTGTGCTTGCAGGTCCTAATGAACAAAAGCAAAAGGAGAGAATTGCAGAAACTGGAGCTAATTATTTGGAACCTTGCCTGAAAAATGAATTAATGAGCGTGAAATAAAGACATCCATAAATTCTAGAAATAGCTTTAAGGTATATGGCTGAAAGTGGTGTTTAGATTGCATGAACTATTAAAGAATTCTGCATATCATAATTTCTCTTAAACCCCCAAGCTTTTGTATAGCCATATCCAACTTTTTCTCAAAATTCTTCATGCAAATTTATTTTTTGAAACCCCAGGTCTATCTTACGCCAAAATCTGCTATATTGTCTTTCATAATTCTTCATTTCCCCCTTTGTATTATTATTTTTTTAAAACCATTAACTCGACTCCTACCCATTCTAGTTTAGTTTTAGTTTAGTTTAGTTTTCCCTATGCTTGCCTCACTTTCTCTACTCTGTTCCCACTCCTATGCCTATATTTTCTTTTCTTTTTCACTTGATGTATAAATGACCCACAAAAATCCAATTGGTACTGAGCAATTAAAAGGAAAACACCTTTAAGCTGATCACTGAGATGCAGTGAAACAAATTTCATTCAAGTCATAAGTAAAAATCTCTTTATCCCCAAAGGCAGAAGGTTTTCATTTTCACAAGACTGTTTGCTGACAGTCCATCTAAACGTCTGAGAAGCTGGTAGAAAAATCTCTTTGTAAAACTTTCTTTGGTTCTCCAGATGAGACGCAAAAGTCAATCTTCTCTACTTAAAAAATTTAAAGGCTAGAATTATGCAGTGGCAATCTGCAAGTCAGAAATTGTGCATTTAAGTTTCTGTTGCGTCTTCAGGTGAAGCTTAAGAAGGAAGTTTTATTCTTCTAGCAATATTATCTAGGGCCTTGACAGAAGCAAAATTTTGAAAAATAGTGTTACCATGCAACAAAATACCTGAAATACCTATTCCTCTAAATGTTTTTCAGTATTCATAAAGCATTAATTGCTTAGGTAAGGGCCAGCTGCATCTTCACAGGTTCCTGTACTCATTTAAATTTTGTTCAGAAATTCTTATGAACAGCAATGGAAACCTGAACTCATTTTTACCCAGGGCATTTGCGCTGTCGGCTGCTGATTCCAGTGTTGCAAGTACGGCTACACGCACTCCATGTGCTCCACTCCCCGTCCATGTGCTCCGCGAAAGAGGTCCGATTGATACAATCTCCAGCCTTACACCACTAGGTGAAAATTCAGCTCTTAGGTAAATAAATCAAGGCATATGCAAAACAATTCATTTCTGAATGAACACATGAGCACACAGGAAGTACACAGGAAGTACAACATAAACATTTTGTTCAATACATAGTTTTTGTATCAGTCAGGTATATTTTTGCCTAGTGCTCTCCAAAGCTTTTTTATCTGTCCTAATAAATGCAAAGCCAGAGAACTTTCTCTGTTTCAGTGACCAAGGAGCAAATTCAATTCTTGTCCACAACCTCAAAAGTAAGTTCATTTCCAATGAAGGATACCTCCTAGAAATGGTATCCATAATATGCTGTCTCCTTTCATTTTACATTGGGCACTGCCTAAGAAAGCATTTTAGGGTCCACCCCAAACTTATTGCAGGCATCATCGTCCAGCTGAACTGTGCAGATGAGCACAGCACAGTGTCCAGGGCTGTTCTCAGGACTTGCTTGCTTCAGCATACAGCTCCCACCAGCAAGTACTTCATTGTCCCTCATTATCCAGTGACAATCTCAATAGAAAGATGTATTGCAAGTAATAGAGAAAATGAGATTTTATTCACCATTTGTATTCAAAGATAAAATGGAAGCTTTAAAATGCTGGTTTTGAGAAAGTTCAGAGAATTTCTGGCATTTATTAAAATAGTAATACTAAATTCAATGATCTTGCATGCATATATCATTTCCCAGGAAAACTGCAATTTCTCACTTAAAAACTATCCAATCACTATTCCTATGCTCTGTAACCTATGTCCATATCTTCTACAAATCATCATAAACTCTGCAGAAATTGGTGCTTTATCAAATTATACCAACTTCCTATCTGTCCCATGTGTTAGGAAGTAGAGGTATTTTCCAATTAACAATTTCGTCATTCAATGATTCAGCAATTACAATGCAGACAATGATCACTTAATGCCATTAACATCAGTAATTTAACTAATTTCTTTCTACATTTTGAACTGTTGATGAGCCACTCTTATCAATGAAAAACAGGCTTCACAAACAAATCTCATATTTAAAGCAAAACAAAAGGTATCACTAAGTTAATAAAGACTTTGTTTCTTTTAGAATACACTTCTGTAACTTTTAGTGTCTGTGGTAAATCCTTATCTAGCAACCTTTTCATCTACAGTTTGAAACTGGTCTTTATTGATCAATTGATCTTTATTTTCTCTCTTAAATCATCACATTACAATGAAGGAATAATTATTCCACTTTTAAAAAGTCTTCATGTAGGGTGGCTCGATCTTTATATTAGATTTACAACCAGAAACTACAAATTTTGTCATGCTCTTGGATGTTTCAAACCAGAAATGCTCATATACATTTAAGTTATTGCTTCAGATAAAACACAGATTTTTCTATCGAGATAGCATCTCCCCTCTGCACAGTCTAAGGGATGTTTATAAATTCTTGACTTAAACTCCAACCAAGTAGGAAAAGCTAAGCAAATTATATTTCCATCATTTCCTAAGATCCTAAGAGGAGCACAAGACAACAATACTTCATCTCCACAATACCAATAAAAAAAATCCAAAGCCAGTAATTTGTGTAACCTAATCCTCATCTTGAACAGATAATAAAGCAAACAAGAATAATTATATCTTATCCCCTGTGACATTTTGGTGATGTCTGCTCCGTTTTTTACTGCTATACATAAATAAGTTATCTCTGTAGCCTGACTCAATGAGCTGTTTTAATTGCAATCAGTAATTCTGGGTAATCATTGTAAGAGGTTCTGCTTTCTTATTCCATAGCATGGGCAGGCCAGTGTCAATGTGAAAAATGTGATATCAAAAAAAACACACGTCCCTTACTTTCCAGATATTTACTTCAGACTGTATCAACTAAAAACTTTATCAGAATTAAAATATTGAAGCAAGTGTCATTATTTTAGAGATATGAACAGAAATACTACCTAGTTTTCTTTTAGCAGGTTAAATTATATTATCTGAACATTTTATATTAATTGATAGATTTGATTTTGGGAGAATGATGAGAGTCCTGGTGAATGTAATATGACTCAAAGAGTAAATCACTCCTGTGGGAAACAGCTGTCAGCACAATATCTTGAAAATCCCAAGACATACGTATACTCTTTCTCTGTTTTCTGTTTGAGGTTATTTATATTAATTTACAGATATATACAAAGATCATTTCAACTGGAAAGCTCTTGAAGGACAATTTATGTAAGTCCAGCTTGGGTGATCATTTAATTTGTCTGTAATGGTGTGCTATTAGTGAGATTTGTCACTATTTTACATGCAGTGACTCTTTAAATATTTCTTAATAAGACTTATCCTGAAAGATTTTAACAACAATCTGTATCAATTCCCTCACAGAGACTATTTCTAAATCTTAAATCATAGCTGAGAACTCTGTATCTTTGAAAGCTTAAGTTTCTATTTACAGTTGGAAGCAACAATTGCATTCAATTCATAAATATGATACAAAATGAGAAAGAATTTGAAATAAAAGATCATAAATACTAAAACATCTGTCTCTTTGGCTAACCTTTTTCTAATTCACTGGTTTTACGGAAATGTTCTTTTTTCTTATCTGTGTTATAGAATGTATCATATAAAATACATTCAACTGTACAATTTATTTTCATGGTAATTGAGGTAAGTAGGAACTTTAAAGAAGCACTAAGACCTATTCAGTTTGTTTCCTTAAATGTTAGATGTTCAGTATAATTGATATTGCTTTTCCACCAGAGGCATACCTTTCCAGTGTCACAGTCTGTTCCATCCATTGGTGGATCCAGTTTAGTTTTGCATTCCTTCTCACTTTCCACCTTACACCACAACCCAGTGCAAATGACATGCTGAAAAGCGAACAAAGAGTAAGCACAAAATCTATCTTAATCTTATGCACAATTACTTTCTGCATTCAGTCCACTAATGTTGTCTAAATTTACTAGTTTGATGGTACTGAAATACGTTTAAAGACACATTAAACATGCAAAAAAACCCCAAGTGGGCAGAGTCTGCTTAGAGTTTTACTAATCGTGCTTCTCTAGGACTTCCGGATTGCTCTTGTTTGTGCTACCCTAATGACTGCTGCTGTCACGCTCTACAATGATTCATAATTCCTCGAGAATTCATATATACCTCTTGGAAAAAATTCCAAAAGCCATCACACCTGATCCCCACAAAGAAGACAAAAAGTTACCTGACAAATGAAATACTTCTGCTGGAAAGAAGAGAAGAGAGATGAGTGCAAGTCAGTAATGAATTTTAGAGATGGAAAGAAAAGCCCTCTGAAGTATCAGAACACAAGAGTTTTTACTTTACTCCAAAGAAAGCCCAGTGTTGCAGGATGCTGGCTCATATTTCCCAAATTTCCCTGGCAGCTTTCCCTGTTTTTCTCTAAAAATTCCTCCTTCTACAGTTTTCAGTCAGGACTGCATAGTCCTTGCTGTCTCTTCCCCCTTAACAATAAACCATGTGGAAGTGAAGAGAGGTCAGGTGAGGCTGAACCATGGCCTGAGTATTACTGAATGTGCACAGTGATCCCCCACAATGTATAATGCCCAGAGAGGGGCAAAGAAGGATCAGGAGAGGGGGAGGCGTTGCAAGCAGGATAAAAAATAAAGAACAGCTGGGATTTTTAAACCAGGGCTGCCAGAAGACCTGCTTTTTCTGAGTGAAATGATTTGTTATATTGGTACACCCAGTAAGAGCCTCTGTGCCTTTTACACTATGCATGAAAAATGTGTCATAAATCTTACACTACCTTGAAAAAATACTAAAAGCAGACGAAACATAATTCAGTTAAAGATTGTGTCTGAACCAAGGAACAGGGCAGTTCCATTGGGGGTCTTACATGTAAAAATGTCTGTAATATCAGTTATCAAAAAAGAAAAAAAGTCAAAGATCTTAGAGGTCTGAACCATTGAACAGAAACAAGAGACAGGATGGCAGCAATCAGACTCACTCCTGATTCATCCTGTAACAGTTTTTTGCTGAAGCTGAGCTAACAACATAACAACCAGCTTATATATGTCTCAAAAAAACAGGTACAGAAGTTCTATCATGTTACTGAATATTTTTAGCAAGCATTTTTTCAAGTAACAAACTCTAATTTCTGTTCTTGTTCATTGTTTTTTAAACAATGTAGATGATGACAATAGTAGATGAAAGAGAGTATCAGATGTTCATGTTCATACCAAGTAGGAAATGAGAGACATACTGTTCAAACTACTCCATAAAAATATATGTTAATCTAATGGTCCTAATTATTTTTTTCCCATATCTTCAAATTCTCATTTATGAGCGAATACAATGGCGGAAAAGCCATCCAGATTTATCCAAATTTTCAAAAAATAGAGGTGAAATTTCTCTTTTATCCTCAAATTTTTAACTATATTATCCTTTTTTTTCCCCCTAAACACTTTGATTGTATGCTTAATTTCATCTGTTTATGATTGCAAAATGACTTACAACAAACAGTTCTTTACAAATCTAGAAAAAAAATTTTCTAAATATAGAGAGGCAGTAAGTCAGACTTACAGGGTTTGGGATATTCTGGGTACCTAAACACTGAGACGTACTTGAACCACGTACACTAAAAAGAAAATCAAATCAACACCCTTTGCTTGCTAATCTGCATTTTATACATCTGCATGTTTCTACAAACACTTGTATATCACCTCCCTATGAACCATGATCTTACTTCCCCAGATAGAAACTACTTAGGTCTTTAAGTGAACTGTATTCTAAAAACACTCACTTCACCAACTGTTAAAATAAGCCCTCAGTATTAGCAGACTTTAATATTCCCCAAACTAAGAAAAAGGAGGTATGGAATTACTAAATTGGTGGTTTTCTTGTAAGTTTTTTTTTCTGGGCTCTTCACTTCAGTCAAATCACAAACAGACTCTTCAGTTACTGTTAAGACTGTGTTTATGTCATAGAGGTACAAGATATGGAGATTACTGTCAGCATCTAAGTTTTGACATTTAAAGATTTCTGTATAAGGCCATGGAAAGAACATAACACACAATGTGAGGTTTTTTGTTAGCAACCTGCAATGAAGCAGATCCAGACTGATTTGAAAGCAAACAGAAATCTGGAGGCCATTGTAAATTTTACAATCACTCCAAAATCAGGGCACAGACTTCTACACCAGGACTTTACTTCTCTGAAAATAAATTTTCTTCAGTCAAAATAAGAATAGCTAAGCTAACATTCACAAAGGTTTACCAGTTATCTATTATAAGTATAGCTCAACAGCCATTATAGCTTTCTAGATGAGCCATGGGAAGGAACATACATTGAAGATTAAAAATTTATAATTGTGACATTAGACTATTCACAATCTGTAAAATATTTCTCTGTGTGTACACTGGAAAATAAAGCACACACAAGCACACACAAAGGACTTTTTTTGAAAGAATGTGTTAGTCATTGAGTTTTTAACAGCAAAAGCTTGTAAAACAAAACATGAAAGCCCCAATGTACTACAGAGGTCACTCCAGCTTTGGAGTTTTGTGGGGGTTTTGTGTCTGTTTCTGTCTATTTATTATAATACTGAGGCAGGTCTACATGAATCAGAAGGATACATTTCCAATTGTGTAAGCATATGGAAAGAACGTTCAGTTGAGAGGAATGACCAGAGACAAAAAGGGAATTTTTGAACAGTATTTGTGCAAAGTCAAGATTATTTCACCAGGACTGTAATATTTCCATTACTTTTGTTCTTTTCATTGTGATCTTTCCCTGAAATGCCTTAAAAATCACCATGAAATATAACCAGTCTCCTACTTCTTTGCAGAGATCACAGCTGTGTTATGACAAGAACCGTTTTAGTGGAACTGACCAGATAGCGTTCACATCCTGGACTTTAATCTTAAAAGCCAATATTTAATAGTTCAACAACTGCATTAAATTGTCAAGTTTTACAATCCTGTTTAATCATCAAGAACTACTTCTGAGCCATGATCTCACTATCTGTTATGTGAAAAAATGTTAGGATCTAATTGACTCTTGCATGAGGCATCATGGGCATAAAAGCAAACTTGGCTCCCTTACAAGGTAAGCATGGAGACATTGTGTAAATCTTGAGCCTGGATCCACTCCCGCTTTTCTAGGGTCTAAAAATTTTGCCTAGGATATGAAAAAAAGTCTTAGAAATAAAAATGAAAAGGAAAAAATAAAGTCACAATTTATGAAAGGGGAGTGGGAGGGCCTCACTTAGAAAAATACAGGAGTAGGACCTCAGTGGTTCCTTCAGTTCTTTGCTTCATTCATTAAATTAAATAATAAATATCAAGGAATTCTTGATAGAGCAAGGGAATATCATTTGTAGCATTAGTATGTCTCAGAGGTTGCCATATAATGCAACTGTAAAGTGGAGTCTTAAAGTACTTCTCAGTAATAACAATTGTAGAAAATTACATCTCAGCAAAAATGCACTAGTGATTGTACCACTGATATTTGTAGAAGATTATTTTTCATCATTACTTAACTGTTTTCTTAGCTGAATAGCTGCTATCTATGAAACACAGTTGCTTAATGTAGAAGACCGTATGGAACTCTGTTCAGTAAATAAACTTCCAGTCTCAAAAAACCTAAGATTGTGACACAGTTCATAATTTATCTTTTACACCGTTTTACTGAAGTGCATGAACTGTTCAGCAAGTAGAACACATCCAGAAAATCCTGGGCTATAAATTCTTGGATTTACTGACATTTAAATGATTCTTTGAGGAGTGTGTTTCTCTCATTTCCTGGCCTGCAGACAACAACTATAACCACAATAAACTTCCAGGTACTGGCAGAGTAGGTATTAAAGGAAGATAGTCTGGGTATGCTGGAAGATAGTCTGGATATCACATAATTACACATAAGAAAGTCATTACCTAAGCATAATTAAATAATTATAGTAATAAATTAATACAGTAACTAATGAAATAGTGCTTTCAAATTAGAAAGGTGTTATAAATGTTGATTTCTCCAATGGCAGCCACAATAATTTGT
>VWYP01006837.1:0-12758 GCA_013400435.1 Pycnonotus jocosus | reverse complement strand
CTCTCCCTCCTTTAGTGTGTGTGTTAATAAAATCTATCTGTTTACTTTTAAGTTGGGCCTGTTTTGCCTTTTTCTCCCAAATCCCATCTCCCAGTTAGTAAACAAAATTCAGCGAACGTGAAACAACCACACACCTGTATCATCATTGCTTAGAAACATCTGTAATGACAAGAGGGTGAACACAGGCCTGAGGAAGAGCTCTGGCACCTCCTGCCCTTCTCTGTGAATTCACCCTGTTGAGAAGAGGAAGCGTGTTTTTACCTTGCATGCCAAAATGCTGCTGTTTGCCAGGTGTTTCTGAGGTTTGCTGCTGCTTATCCTTCACTGTGTCCCTGCCTCACAGCAGTGCCACAGTCTGCAGCATCAGGGGAGCATCTGCTGCATGGGCAGCAAAACCTGCTGCAGGAAGAAAGGGGCTGGCACAGCTCGAGCTCACCGGTGAAAAGAAATGTCCTCCTGGTGTGGTTTCACCTTCTGCCTTGGCAGATTCAGGCTGTCAGCACACTCACACCTCCAGGGTGACAGCTGGGGCTGGAGGCACACAGAACAGCCTGGAGAGATCCCAGAATTTGTTGGTCCTGTTTGTAATAAATACATTCTGACCATTTCATCCTGGCCTTAGGTTGGGAATGGTTATTCTTAAAAAGGGAAAGGAGCGTGAGACACTGTCAAAGAGACAGATAAGAGTTTTGTGCTTCTTGCAGAAAAGTTTTTTAGCTTTTGTTTGTTTTCTTGCTTGCTTGCTTTTAGTGGTTTTTGTGGCTTTCTATCAGATAATTTTTGCTGTAGTTGATAACACACTAAAAATGCCCTGGGCTGGGATGACTGATCCATGCTAGAGCAGGATGCTTAGCGCTGGTCAGGATAACTCAGTAGCAGCAACCAGTTCTGACCATCAAAATCTGCCTCTGAGTGCAAAGGCTGAGCTGCTTTGGAGATCATTTAAAGAGGATGATGATGATGATAATAAAAGGGAAAAAAAAAGTCCCAGATTTGGAAAGGGCAAGTCCAAATGGCTGATAGAAATAGCAGTGGTTTTCTAAGGAACCTCTTATTTCCCTGTTTAGTGGCCATATCTCTGCACACCCAAGAATTTGTCAAGAGTCACCTTTTCTATAGCCAGTAGATAGATTGGTTTTCTTGCTGTTGAGATTTTTTTGGTTTTGTGTGTTGTTTTGGCTTTTGTTTCTTAGGTGAGTTTTTCGGGGTTAGTTTTTGTTTCCTTTCTCTTCCTTCCACTTGCATTTATGGGAATTCTTGTGGTGCATGTGCTTCCTCACTGAGAACTGCTCTGGGAACCCTCAGGCTGGGTTGGGAATATCACAGGGCCACTGAATTAAACTTGCTGTGCAGATATGGGAACTTCCCTTCCTCCTCCACGGTTGCCTGTCCTCTTTCATTTCCTCATCCTGGTCATGTCCAGCTTTTCCCAGGGGAGGGGAAGCTGCTGTTTCTGCACTGGGGGCAGAGGAGGCAGGGTGGTTTTTCTGAGCAGCTGGATCCCATGGGACTGTTTGCAGGCAATGTTGTGGTGACATTGGGTGACCATGGCAAGCACCATCTGATTCTGATGAAACAGAACAACCTGAGGAAGGAAAGATAAAAGTGCTGCACAGTTCACTCTCTAGAAAGTGTCATCACTGCAATGGCAATTTCTAAAGCTTGGTTTTCCTTTGGACCTTGTAGCCCTGTTTCTGTCCTCTGTCACAGCAGTATAAGGCAAACAGAGTCTCCAGTGGCAGCAGGATCCTGGCACTGGCTGGGGATGAAAAGTGGCCAGTACTGGGTTGGGTGATTCCCACGCCGCAGTCTGGAGGAGGAAGGGGAGGTAAATGCACACCTGGAGCCAAGGAAGGCATTTATTGCACCAGGGATGAGCCTGAAAATCTACCAGAGCTTCCCTTCCTGCAATGGAGGAGAGGTTTGTGGGGTGGCTGCAGTGCAGATCCAGGAATGAATCCCGCAGGGGGAGAGGCCAGGCAGTGCCTGTGCTGGGGACAGCCCATGCAGAGCAGTACCATGGCAGCCAACAGCAAGGGACAAAGCATGTGTGCTGCACCAGAGAGCTGCGTGTCCCCTGTGTCCCTCCTGTGACACCAGCTGAAAACTTAGCACTGTCAGGGCCTTTGCCAGCACTAGAGGGCAAGTTTGAACTGCATAAAAATCAGCTTTTGTGATTTCTTTCTTCTGTGGGTGCGCCACCTGACGTGCTGTGTCTTTGTGCAGCTGGAAACTGAAGAACCTTGGTGCAAAAGTGACTCACACTCCTTAACCTCTGGCTAACACCAGCCCCATGTGAAAGCAGAAGGTCAGGCCCTCCTTGCATGACTTTACCAGGAAAATAAAGATATTAAAATGTTAAATAGGGAAATGCTTCAAGGGAAGATAAAGGGAGAAGTGAGGATGTCTCTTTGTGAGGAAGAGGAAAATGTTGAAATACACCAGTGAAAATAAGTCAGCCTGGCATTTATTGGCAAACAAAAGCCCATGTGAATTGATTAAAAAAACCACAAAGCAACCAGGAACGGGTTGGATTTCATACTGATTTCAGTGTTTTCACTTGAAATCTGCTTCACAATGATCATGTAGATAAATTGTCACCAGCAGCACAGCCCAAATCTGGGGTGAGTCTTTACATGCAAATTCTGGGAAACTTTTACAGTTTCAAAATAGAATGCTTTTTCTGCTGTGCCCACATCTTTGTGGGAGACCTTTTCTCCTTCTCTCTCTCTCTTTTTTTTTTTTTTTTTTTTTTTTTTTTTTTTTTTTTTTTTTACCAGTGGGGAATGCTGACAGGTTAGGATCCCTGTCCCAGGTGGTGAGACCCACTGCCCTTTCACTGAGGGAAGGCAGGGGATGTCCAGGTTTCCAGTGGGTGTCCAGGTGGTCTTTTCTTGGGCAGCCCAGCAGGAGCTGAGCATGTGAAAACAGGGGAGCTCATTGTAGGGCTTCCATTTCCTACATTGTGCTTTGCCCAGCAAGGGAGTTGGTGAAGGCTCTGCCGCTACTGAAAATGTCCTGGTGTGACTGAAATAGATGTGAGGTCCCTGATGTGAGAAGTGAGAACAGAAGAATCTTAAAAAAACAAATGAAAATTCCCACCAAACCCCAAATGTGTGTATCTGGAGCAATTTTGTTGTATTTGTTGTTGTATTTGAGCTGGGACCACTGCAGACCATCCATCCCCCCAGGAGTCAGGAGATGAGATCATCTCTTGCTGCTCTCTGCCTACTGAAAATATCATCATGATATCATATCATGCTCTTCCCAAAGGGGCAAAACTCACCATATGAGTCCAGCCAAATGGCAAAAGAAAGAATTCCAGTCATGTTATTAAAGGCACTTATCTTTTATTATTGCCCAGTTTATTTCACCTTTAACATGTTTCAAAGTTCTGTTTCTTTCAAAACAAAACCAAAGCCAAACCCACTCCCTCTCTAAAATCATGAAAGCACTGTGAATAGAACCATGATTTGAGATGAAACCCTGTCACTGCAGTGGCAGAGAGCACAGATGCAGTGGTGGGTGTGCTCCTCCCAGGCACAGAGCCTGCTCTGGCCCCTGGGCCTGGCAGAGGGGACAGGGAGCAGCACCCAGGGCACTCCAGCCTGCCTAGAAGGTGACAAGAAGCAGCCTTGGAGTGGTAGAATAAAGGACTTAATTCTCCACGATTGCTCAGTTGCCAGTGGGGGAGTAGAAAGGTGTTGGAGTATCAGCTGCATTCATCCCTTTAGCAGAATAATTAGCAAGGAAAGGAAGTGAGCAGCAGTAAAAGATGTTACTGTTAAATTACAGCTTAAACAAGAATCTCTTCCTTCCTGCCCCAAGATCACTCCTGGCTTTCTGCCCGCACTGGCTGGTGAGGAAATGCCCATTGCTGCCTCTCTGCCACGGAGCCAGATCAGATCAAGCAGCTCCTTTCCTGCTGCCACCAAGGGCTCTTCTCAGGAAAAACTGTTCATAAACACCCTTTGTGACAGGCAGAGGTATAAATGCAAGGAAGTCATGAAACAGGTGCAGCAATGCAGAGGAGCAATGCAAAGGAGTGGGGTGTGCAGGAAGGTGTGGTGGGGACATGGAGCAGAGTCTCTGCTGTGGCACTGCTGGTCCTTTGGTCCCCAGGCACTGCAATGTGACTTTTTGGGGAAATGTGGTGCTTCTGGAGCCTGTTCTTATACAGCAACATAGAGCAGGGATTTACCTGTGGGCTGTGGTACCCACCAGGGGCTAAAGACTTACAGAATTGCTCTTGCAATTTTGAGGCTGATGGAAGTCAGGCCTGAAATACCTGTGACAGATTTTTACTGAACCAAAGCAGGGAGCCTGGCTGGAGAGACAAGGGCCAGAAAGGTAGAATCAGAGAATACTCACCTTGGTAGAAAAATGTTAGCAGGAAGAAATGGAATTTTGAAGTTAGTAAAGCAAAGGTGCTGGCAGACCACTGGCAGGGTTTCTGATGGACAGGGTTGCAGACACTGCAGCTTTTTAGCATGTTGAGGAATGAGGAGTGCATGGTGCAGGTACTGCCCACATGGGACAGCTCATCCCCTTAGAGTGACCTGGTGATGTTTCTGAGCCTTCATTCAGAAACTGAGAGATTGCTTCTGCTTCAAGCTAACGATGATGAGCCGCCCCAATTTTCACTTCCCCAGCAGTGTTCTCTTTTTCTGTCTTGGATAAAAATGTTTTTGAAGTATGTCACAGCTTTTTGGTAGCAGCTTTCACACTTTCCCCCCACATCTGACATTCAGTTGAACTCTCATTTTTCAGTCAGCCGCCCTGGCAGCAGAGTTCGTTGCCAAAATGTGACAACAAAAGCAAATGGAAAGCCCCAAGCAAGAAATCTGGTGTGAGATGTTACCAGACCTTTGTGAGCGCCAACATGAGAGTCAGAGGGAGGTTTGGCTGTGTACCTGCACTCTGTGTGTGTGTCCTGCCTGTGCAGCCACTTCCTGTGCTGCAGCTGCTCTACTTTGCTCTGGTTTTGTAACATATCCATTCACTCTGTCATCAATTCAGAGAACTGTAGAACTATTATCATGCAGGAGCTGCCAGTGCAAGACGTTTGTGCTGCCTGTGTCCTGCAGCTGCTGGGAGGGTGGTGTGGCTGACCAGGGCAGGATGAACTCTGCAGGTTGGGAGGTGCCTGTTCAGCCAGGCTGAGAGCTGGAGGTTCCAGCCCTTCCCACACCCCTGCTCTCCTCACCTGGCAAGCACAATGGTGGTGTTGTCCAGCCTTGGCTCCAGAGGAATCTGGGAAATCTGAAAGGCAGAGTGCATCCTACGCTGTGAAGGTTGAATTGCACATACTCGAAAGCTGGCTGATGTGGTGAGAGGTTTTTGCAGCAAGATAAAAGCAAGCCAGGCAAGGCCTGCACTGCCTGGATAGCTATGGTCTGCCTTCCAGGCAGTGGTGGAAGGATCAGTATCTTGCTGGCAAGTGCTTGGATCCCCCTTTTCTCCCAGAGGTTGCTGAGCCCACCAGAAATGCCTGTATATCACTGCCACCTCCTCACTGCTGAATTCTTCTCTTACCTCTTCTCTGCATGGCTGGCAGAGCTTGGGCAGCTGGGTCAGGAATTTAGTGGACACTCTTTCTACTAAACCAGCTGAAAGCTCCAGATGGGAAAAGCAAAAGACAGTGAATAAACAGAACAGTAAAACCCAGTTTTCTACCTGGGGAACTTGAGGGTGTTCCTTGGTCCTTGTGCCACAGATTTCAGTCCCAGCAAATTTCAGTCCCAGCACTGTTGAATCCCTGACTGCCCTGCCTGAATGGCGAAGAACAGAAATTTCAGAGGCTCTGCTGTGAGGTTTCTGTGGGGAGGAAGCTTGGCTGCCTCAGGCCAGCGTTCCTGGTGTGTCTCTGGGCGCATGGTGCCAGAGGAAGGGGCGTTTCTAGAAGTTAGGTGGGTTAGCAGAGTGTGCTCAGAAATGCTTTGTTTACTGGCTGCTTTGTATCTCCCCCACCCTTTTATCAGCGGTTGGTGGAGTAGAAGTGGTTTTTTTCTTGCCCGTCTTTAACAGCAGTTTGGTCTGTGCAGAGCTTTTGCCTCTGAGGAGCTCGCATCCATGCTGGTGAGGCTGGAGGTATAGAAAAAACACACTGGCAATCAGGCAATCTCTGCAATCACCGTGCTCTCACCCCACAAACCCTGTACTGGGAAGAGAGTGGTAAAGATCTATGGAGCTTTACTGGGGAACAGTCCATCAGATCAGAGGTGCAGATGTCTCCAGCGATGCAGGAGAGCCATCAGCAGCAGGGCTGGGGAAGCAGCAGATAATCCATCTCTGCCTGCACAGCACCCTCCTCGCTGCTTTCAAAGAAAACGCAAGTGTAGAAAAGAGGAGAAAAACCAACCTCCTTAAGAGGCCTTTGCAGCCAGAGCCTCCCCTCCTTTCCCTCCCCATTGTGTAGTAAGCAAAAGAAAGATTGTGGTTTCAAATTTTGGTGCTTACAGAGCAGATATCCCCATTTCTATCTGAATCTCTGACATGCTGAGAAGCTTGCATCCCTGGGGAAGCTGGCAGGGTTTTGCTGCTGTCCTGTGCAGCAGAACAGCCCAGGTGGGTGGAGGGCTCTGCTCAACCATCGTCTGCAGCAGGGGGCTCCTCCTTTTGGCATTGAACAGGAGACACAAAGGCAGGGCTGGGTGTGGGATCTGCCAGGATGTTTTTGTGGCAGCAGGGCTGGGCCCAGCACATGCAGGTGGCTGGCAGCTGTCCTGTATGATGCTTGTATCCCCAGTCATCTGTTCCGTTTATGCTGGATATTAAGTTCTGCTCCTTTAAGCCTGGTTCCAAAAGTGAAGGGGAATTTTAAAAAGTGTGCACTTTGTTCTCAGAAACTGCACTTGCTCCCTGGCATTCTGTCTCATGGACTCTGTTGTCTGCAGCACAGACAGCAAGAAAGAACTCTCTTTTGCTTTTTAGTTAGGCTTTTTTTAGCTGACTGAAGCAGAGAAATTCCCCAGACTGTGACTTCTCTTTTTCTTGAAATTGATAAGACTTGCTCTGGACTGAAAACCCCAAAAAACACCAGGAGCTCACACCTGTGGCCCACTGGGGCCTGGGGCATGGCATTTCCAAACTCAGGAGAGACTGATAAAAGACTAAGCTAGCTGAGCTACAACCCATGAAAAAGTCTTTCTGAATTTTCCATCTCTTCAAAACTGTGAGAAATTTTATTGCTCAATATATTGGATAAAATAATATTATTCATTTTTTTTCATAGTTGTGAATACTTTGCTTGTTAAATAAACAGATTTTTTTCCACTTTTCTCCAAAGAAATCTTTTCCTGAACCAGCTGGGAAAAGGGCCACTTAAATGTGCTTTCTTGAGAAACCCCTTTGGAAGTTTCCTCCCAAATTTGCCCTAAATCAAAACAAATGCAGCAGCCCAGCCTGGGGTTGGGAGGTGTGAGTGGAGTGGTACAGCCCAGCTCAGGGCATGTGGTCTGAAGCTGCTGAGTGTTATTATTATTAGCTGTTTACTATTCTTAAATACTTATTTGTTATTGAATACCTATTATTAGTAGATATTTAGAATAGAGACTTGGCAAGGAAAAGGGCTTGTCAAGCCTCTAAAAGGGGGAAATGATGCCTTAAGTTTTAGCTTTCATGTTTTTCACATTCTGTGCTGCCCAGGCTGCAGTTCCAAGCTCACATTCAGGGTTACTCAGCTCTGCACAGAGCAGGGACACAAAACAAATCCTTTTCCTGCTGCACACCAAGGACAACTTTCAGCCCAACAGCACAACCAAGGGTGGCTGAAGGGAGGAACAAGATGGATGAGACCTCACAACCTGAAGCTGGAATTGGACAATTAAATCTCAATACACAAATGGACCTAAACTTATAAAAATGTAAGATCTCATGACCAGTTGTCCATTTTGTGACCATTTTGGGTCCACCTTGGGTGTAGCCCTGGTCAGGCTCCTGTCCTGCCCAAGGTGGATCCTGGAGGCCTTTCAATAAATACGTGCTTTATTCTCTAGCTCTATCCAATCTCTGTTCCAGGTCAGCCTTCCCAAGGCATCAGTTTCACCTCCTGAGGTGTTTGTGGTAAGATCATCATGGGGTGGGACTCTCTGCTCTGCCTTAGAAAACCCCAGTCCCACCTGGAGCTCATACCCAGTGCCCTTGGCTTGGACAACAGGGAGCTGCCCCTCCTGGACAGAAAGCACAGAAGGTCCTCTACCACCCATCTCCCACCTTTTCCATTTAATTCATTAAGAAATTGAATTCCATGCTAGTGACACAACTTTATTTAGGTTGATTTCTTTGGAACAGCTTTGGAACCACTTTCTTTAGACAATTCTATACATTAAAAGGTTGAATAGAGTCCCAATACAAAATCCTTGTTCCCACTACCTTGCACCAACTCTTTTATTTAATTTTAATGCCATTTGACTCAAACATTTTTGATGTAATTTTTTCCCCAGTACAAGCAGTTGCAGTTTCTTCTGACCTTGTATTGTAATGATGATAATTTTGTAGCTGTTACATTGCTGTAAAGTTCTTTAAAGCAAGTTAAACATGCCTGTTATGGGATTGTGCATTATCAGCAACTAAGACCCAGTATGTTTGTGACTTATAGAAACACCATCCCTTTTTTTGTCTGCATGGTTTCACTCTGATATTTTGAAAATTTGTTGATATTTGGAATAGCCTATTTCTTTGTCACAGCTCCACAAACACTGATCCAAGGTGGGGATGAGAGACAAAACCCAATCTTTTACTACTGCCTGTGCTTCTTTTGGGTTTCATGGGAAAAATGAAAGATGGGGGATTTTTGGCAGGGGAAAACGATCATTTTATGCAAATTTGTGTTAAGGCAGAGAATTGTCAGCGGCAATCTAGAGCGTTAGATCAAGATCTGGGCTGCTGTGGTTGTCTGATTCAGAGCTGAATCATATATCTGAATGTTTCCCATTAGTAGAATGTCTCCATCCCACTACTTATAAAAAACAAGTGGGAAACCCTGCCAGTGAGTCCCAGTTGAACACCGCAGATACGAAACGTGTGCTGTATGTGTTTTGCATTAATGTGTTATGTGTTGGAGCTGAATTTCAACTTCTTCACTGCCCTCAGATTTGGACTTTGCCAGCTTGGAAGATGCTTCCTTAAATTCCTTGTTGACAAAGTAGTAACAGATGGCGTCCAGGCAGCAGTTGGTGTTGGCGAGGATGGAGGCGAAGTGCACAAAGTTGTTAATGCTCTGTATCGCCGCGCAGTCGGAGCTGATGGAGTCCACCACGAAGCGGAGGAGATGCCCGAGGTAGAGAGGTAAAAAGCATATGATGAACACAGCCATGTTTGCAGACACAATGTAGACAGCTTTCCTGGTCAGCTTTTCGTTGTGACAGCTCTCGTTCTTCTTTCTCCTGAGCTCTGCAATGGTTTGTATGGAGCAGTAGCTCAAGATGAGCAGCGGCACGAAAAACCCGGCAATAATGGTACACAGCGTGATCACCGAGGGTGTCACAGAGGACTTTTCAAAGCAAAAATCATCTCCTCTTCGGTCCTCAAAGCTTTTAATGAGGGAAGTCTCAGAGATGATGACTGTCCAAAGGAAGCCAGAGGCCAAAGCTGCCTTCAGCGGCGACCTCAGTGCCTTGGATCTCAAAGGGTACTTGATTGCAAGGTACCTGTCAGCGGCGATGAGGGTGATGATACCAATGCTCATAAAGCGGTTTATGAAATAGCCACCTTCCAGAACCAGGCACCACCCATCCACCTTCAGGTGCTGGAACTGGGACAGAGTTTTAAACGGCAAGGTGAAGAGCAGCAAGCAGTCAGCTGCAGCCAGGTTGACCATGTACACTCTGGTTTCTGTCCACTGGCCAAGTTTGCAACAGAACACCCACAGCGCCAACACGTTCAGCACAATGCCCAAAACCAAAACAGGGATGTAAACACACAGCTGGACAAGTGAAAACATTTGATAAGCTGTGATATTGCAGCTGCTGCTGTTCATTTTGGGACTATCAAAATGTACAGTTCCTGCAAAAGTAAATTAAGCCTTTTACAAGGGAGGTTCTGGACTGAATCAGTGATTAATTCTAATTGAGAAAGTTCAGGGCTTTACCAGCCATGAAAACCTGATGCAGGGTACCTAGTGGGAAGAAGAGGGACAGGGACACAAGCCTGATTGGTTGTGAAGGAGAGAAAAACTTAGATTGTCCCTAGGTCCTGTGAGGGGAAGACTGCTCCTGAAGGGTGGCAGGGAAGAGGGCTTTGGCCCCTGTTTTGGCTCAGACTTGTATCAGGCAGCAGCAGATACCCTGCAGCAAGCAGTTAAGTGAGCTATTGCAAACATCTGATAATGGGAAGGGGATGCCTAAACCCAGCTCTCCTGCCTTCCCTTATAGCAGGGTTCAGTGGAAGCCAGCTGGTACCCTCACAGCTTAAAATGTTCCAGATGTGCTGAGGAAGGACAGCTGTCCTTTCCCTCAGTCCTGAGATGTCTCTGCATCACTTCTCATTAGTGGTATGAGCAATTATTACTGTATCTCCTATTAGTATATCTGTCACTAGTTTCAGCTGCCATCAAATTCTGTACTCAGAGGGCTGCATTGAGAATCGGAGTACGGGGTCTGCTCGCTGCCTTTCAGGGATTGTCAAAGCTGGTCTTTATCTCAGAAGTATTACAGCAAACTGCCACAGTTCCAAGACAAAAGAAACTCACTGGTGCCATGGCAGGAATGTGATCAGCAGCCATGTGGAAAAGGTGAGCTACGTTTGGGCTAGTGGGTGGTTTTATCACCTTGGACCTAAGGGCAAAATTGCTGTTTGCCCTCCAGCACGTTCCAGGTGCAACTGTTCGTGGACAGAAAAGACCCAGGATGTCTCACATGTCTTTGGGTTCTCCCTGCAAGGGGAATGTGGCTCCATGGGGGAAGGTTCATGGCTCTCAAAAGCATCCCCAGCGAGCAAACATAAGGCACTGCTGCAGCATTTAAATGCATCTGTGGGTCTTGGTTAGCTTTGAAAATCATGCAAAGGAATCCTGCCAGGAGATTTCTGAAGAGGTGAGGGAATGTGGTACAGCAGATACCTGCAGCAGCTCTGTCCTCTGGACATGAGAAGTGCGTCATGAGCCCATAAGAGATAAGGGAAGATCATAACAGGGAGATGTAGGAAAGATCTAGCAAAGCTCTTAAGCATCCCAGAATGTGTCAGATGTGGTCAGTATCAAAATGAACCTTTGGAAATACCTTGGCTCCAGCCCTCTCCTTCTCCATCCCTATTCTGGGCCCCCCCCATGGCTGGGGAAAGGCGATGCCTTGCAGAATTCAACTAACAGTGTCAGTAAATAGCCAAGAGAAATTACCTGTCCTCTTGCTGTCCTTGGAGAGAGCGAGTTCCTCCAGCCCAGCCGTGGAGCACTGTGCAGGCAGGATGGGCAGGGCTCCTTGCACATGGCCAGCGAGGTGGCCTCTGTCTGATAACTAATTTCTGGTGGCCGTGGAGCAGCAGCACCGGCTGAGAAAGCGCCCGCGCTCCTCCTGAGCACAGGGCAGAGCTTCCTCTGTCATCACCATTGGCGTGGCTTGTACCACCTCCTGTTGACTGGGGAGCCTGCAATGGTCCTGCAGGGAGGTGAAAGGCTGGTCTGCCATGCATCCCTGCAGCAGTTCCTCTGTTGGTGGAATAGGAATAGCTTTGGGTTTTTCCTTTGCTGTACCTTCCATTGCCTGATGTCTCACTGGGCAGTGCCTGTTGACCCTCCTCGCCCAACAGACTGTGCTCGAAGGGACCCATTGCCCTGGAGGGTCCTGAGGTCTTCTCTCTGCCTTCCAGAGTGCCATCCCTGCTGGGATTGGAGCAGGAGTGGCTTCTGTTGTCACACTGCCTAAGCCCTGGGACAGAACAGCCCTAAGAGCCCTGCAGCTGTTGGAGAGGTGAGGGCAGTGGTTTACAGGCAAGTTCTGGGATTATTATGAAGCGTTTCACTCTGAATCATAGTCGTTCTCTTGTCTTCCATAGTTCTTCTGAGCCAGCAATTCCGAGAAAACGTGGCACCGTGACCCTGTGACCTGCTGGCTTTGTCACTGCTCTGTGGTTGCAGGTGCCTCTGTCCCAGGGCTGCTTTTGGGCTTCCCAAGGCAGCCTCTTTACCAGAAAAGCTCAGACGAGTTCAATGGGCTTAAAGGTCCTGATATTAGTATCTTGAACTGCTGTCTTGGGCAAACATATTTCCACTTTCTAGGTGATCTTAGAGCAGCTTCTGGAGTATTTCTGCATTGTCTGTCTGCACATCACAAGCCAGCCCTTGAGAATAATTCCATGCCAGTGTAATCAGCATGTATTACATACCTCTGACTTTCCAGAGACTGCTTTTGCCTTTCTTGGGGCTGCTCCTTGGTGGATGCTTACAGGTAGTTATTCACATGTTAGTGTGTCCAGTTCATTGATCCCCAGCCAACAGCATTTTTATGTCATGGTCTTGTTGGTACTTTAGTTTTCAGAGTCATCCAGCTTCTGGATTGTCTAGTTGTATATTTTCAACGCTGTGTAAAAACTTTGCATTGTCCTCAAGTGTTGTTCGCACCCCCTCTTGTCTATGTCCAAGCAATTACTAGTGGTACAAACCATGAGCAGCCAAAATCGTGCCTGGAGGGGCTCAGCTCACAGCACCCCTCCAGTGTGATGCTTCCCATCCACTGCTTGGTGCTGTGGCTGCCAGATGAGGCTCTCATCAGCCCCGTGAGGTCTCGAGAGGGAGAAGCCGTGTCACCAGGCACAAAGCAGCT
>VWYP01006829.1:125136-150614 GCA_013400435.1 Pycnonotus jocosus | reverse complement strand
ACAAGGTGATATATAGCTCAAACTGTGACAAGCAGGTATGCTTTTGTGCTTGAACTGCAAACTGGCCATCATAGAGTGTTCATTAGTGAAATACAGCTGTTTTGATCCCTTACAAAGTGCATTGAAATTTAGGCACAACTTTTCTTTTGGGGGGATTTTCAGCAAAACTGTTGGTCAGTGAAGCCAGCAGATTGTATCACAAGGAGCTGGTAGCAGAAATAATAGACTTCCAAAAACTGCAGTCTTAACTAGTGGTTCTATTATCGGGAACAATTTAGTATACTGTTATACAACGAACAACACTATCCTTTTATATTTTATTGTTTTGGTTTGTTTTTTCTTAATTACTGAGTTCTGGTAAAATATTCCCATCAAGAGAGAAGGAAATGCCTTGTGAGGTTTTTTTTGGTTGTTGTTTTTTTGGTTTTGGTTGTGGTTTTTTTTTGCCTAGTCAAAATCGTCATTTGGATAACAGTTCAGTGTTTCACTGAGAATTGTAACAGTTCTAGTATCTGTTAACTGTAGCACTGTTTTGTGGTGACATTTAAGAAGGAAACAACAGTGGAGATCAAAGGGATTTTTTGTTTATTGAATCTCATCAGCAACTCTAGAAAGCTTTTTGTGGTATTTGCTAATAAATTTGTTTTATATTGGAGAGAACAATTGATACTGTAGTGCTGTGAACTGTGAATTCTGAGTGATAAGTTTATGGGCACCAGTGTTAAGTTACCAACATCTCATGAAAAGAATAATGATGAAGTAAATATTGCTGTTCTGCATATTATGTAGACAGTGTTTATGCCTCATTAAAGTTTATGATCTCTGTTGTAATGCATTATTCCATTAATAGTAGCTTACAAAAGTTAAGGAATAATTATATTCTCATTTGTTTTGACTCCCCTCATGCCTAGATGGAATTTGCTGACAGTGGGGAGATGCTGTGTGTGTGTTTTTATTCATTACTAAAATAGTTTGTTTTTAAGTCCTTAAGTGCCCCATCTGGATAGTTGTGGAATTGAAGTGAGTCTTGCTGTGCTAGATTGAAATGAAAAGATATCCTCATAAACGTGTAGCTCCGAATCCAGCAATGTGTGGGATTCTTGCATACTTGCCTGCTGCAGGAGATCTGAGAATGCTGATAGCAATTTGTTTATTGCAATGAACAGTTGCACACTAATGAGTGAGTTGTGTGACTCAGAAAAATACCTCAAATCTTTGCTTGGCTGCTAAGATGTGATGAATTTCTAGAACATCTCAAACAACTGCACGATGCTTGTATCAGTCCAGAAAGTGGATGACAGTTGCCAAACTGAAAGGAAATCTAAAAGGAAGATCTCATCCTCCCAAAGGCACAGACTATGAGTTTGTTTTCAAGTCCTTTGCTTTTAATATGTTTTTTCCAGCAGATCTGAGCTTCCTTATTTCAAAGCTTCTTTGCTATAGTTTTATTTGCTTTGAAAAAGAAAGCTGTAGAGATGCAGACCCCTCGCTATGGTTTTGTTGTTCTTATTTCAAGGAGATTCTTAAAGGTATATCTTGAAGTATTGACTGACTTGGAGTCCTGCCATTGGAGTTTAGAGGGTTTTTTATCAGATTCTTTAGAGTAACAAATGTGGAAAGTCACAAATTGTGTGTTCCTGTCTATTTTTAGAGTGGATTTAATCTCAGCTTGATTCCAAGTCTAGTCACTGTCCAATTTTTTGCATGTGTTTTCAGTGAGCATTGTATGTCTCCTTATTGTGTATCTTAGCTGTAGCTCATTGCCTTTCTTTGGATGTTGTGGTAGCTGTCACGTTGAACAGCTGCCTCTCTCAAACGATGTTCTGTTCAGGGTGTGGAACAAAACTCCAGTATGCATTTGTTGTGTAACTTAGCTGCTAAAAATCACAGCAGAGAAGATCCATCTTGCATTTGCTAAACAGATTTTTGGTTGAGTTTTGGTTTTGTGAGGGGCTTTGGGGGGGATTTTTTTACACCCTATTGGGAATGAAGTGTTAACCATTGTAAGAGCATAAACACTTTCTGTTTAGCATTTGTACTGAGAAGTTTCCTAATTAGTCATCTTGCTGGTTTTGAAGAAGAAATCTTTAAAATTTCACTGCAGGGAAAGGAATCTCTGTTGTAGCAGCAGATGCTCTGCCTTGTTAGTAAAGGCAGGAGTCTTTCATATTCGTTTAGTAGCTCTTGATGGAAAAAGCAGTCTTTGTAAAACACTTAAACCAGAAAAAAAAATTCCCAAGTGTACTGTTCCACTTCTTTAGGTGAAAGAGGAATTTACTTAATTTCTTTAGCTTTTTAACTAATCAAAAATCAGTCAGTTATTTCACGAAAAATTTCACGAACAGTTGCTTAGGCACAGCAAATTCTGAAAGCAATTCTGCAAACAATTAGCTTGAAAATGCTGTCTTTTATCCTGTGAAATTTTCACTCCTTTCTTATCCATGAGCTCTCTATCTTGTGATAATTTTCTGCTTTGTGAACTGTTGCCTTTCATTTGCTTTTGTAATTCTTCTCCTTAAAATCCTTGGGTGATTTGTTGTTGTCTTATACTTCTATTTTTAATTTAATTTGTTTTCTTCTTCACAAGGTCTGGTCTTAGACAATGACTGGGACAATTTTAATGTAAATATCTGTAACTATTATCTTTATACTGCCAGTTCTTAAAATACTTCACTAGTGGTGAACTAATTTGTCTAAACTAAACCCAGTGTCTGTAATACCTTTGTGGCTGTCTCATCATCATTTTAAATGCATGCTTAAGGTCTTGACAGGTGAGAGGCTAGATAATTTTAATTAACATGTTGCTAGGCCTGACTGATGGCCAGTTTCACTAAATTTTTTACAAAAATCACAAGTTATTTAATCAGAAATCAAAATCAAAGCAAACTATTTCTAAATAATTATACATTTCATAATATCTAGACAAAAAAAGATAATCAGACTTTCAAAAGTATTATGTTGAGGAAAACAGACATTTCTGAAACATCTCACTGTATAAGCAAAATCATCTCTTGTACGTATTTTTTCATAGTAAAGTTAGGGTTCATACCTCCTTCCATTGTGATTTATTCCGATACTTCTCTGATACTGCTTCTGATGTTGTTTGTGCCATATTACTGGTTTTTTACTACTCAACTGTCACATTCTCACTCAAGCACTTGTAATATATTTTATCTGGTGAGAAGTTATGCATGGGAAGAAAATCTAGTCACTGCACTGGCTTTTTAAAATTCCTCCTCAAAATTTGCTTAAATATCTGAATCTCAGAATACTGCTTTGGTTTAAGTCAAAACTTCTGATTTTGTTGGGTGATGTCAAATACTTCCTCTAGTTTTCTTCCTGACTTTACAATTCAAACAGGATATTTTTGGCTTTATTTTCCCTGTCTCTGTAAGCTAGCATTTTTTACTGGATGGAGACAGAAGGACTGAGAAGAATGTTAATGCCTTTGAAATATGGTATGGAATGGACTGGTTTCCTTCTGGGGACCAAAGGGCTTTTGTATCGTGCATTTGCTTCATATGCTTGCTTTTGCATTGCTGCTTGGAAGCAATGTGATGTGGTGAAGTTGATTATAAAAGGTGTGGACTGAATGTAACCTTGTGTCAGAGTTTATTCACCTGCTGGTTTCTCACCTGCAGTTCTTTCCTTAATAATGCTGTTATCAAGAGTAAATTCATAGTGTAGATAAGTCAAAGGAGTAAGCATTTTAATACATGCTGCTTCATCTGTGATGCATGTTGATTTGCCTTGAAATTTTCAGTAGGAGCCCTAACCATGGTGCCTAGCCTGCTACATATCTGGAGTCTCATGAAGTTTCTGCTTTTTCATATCATGGGTTTTGAGGATTAATTATCCTCTAGTTTTCCCAGAAGGCAGTCTTTCTCCTGATTTATTTCATCTCTATATTTTTAGAATTTGTAAAGCATATTTGGAGCCCTTAGGTGAGAGTTCCCATCACAGAAGATATGAGTTTTATTTTTAATAAATCAATAAAATGAATTGTAATTTCTAGTGTTTAAATAATTATTCTTTTAGTTCAGCATTAAAAACCATGAATACTAATTATGTTCTCCTGGCTCCTTTGGACTATAATCATTTTGTTACAGACTGCCAATTTGCTATACTGTTTCCTGATGATTTTTCAGTGATGCAGGAAAGCGACCTTGCTGCTACTTCTCGTGTTGGAGCCCCAGCTTTAAGAATGGGTTCTGCAACCCCTTCTGCAAATTATATGATTGTTCATAGAACATTAAAATAAATTTTAAAAGACCCTCTGCTCAAGAACATTAATCAGTATTAGCTCCATAGTTGAGGGGTTTTTTGTTTTTATTTCATGTCCAGTGTTTTTCATAATTGCCTACTAAAGAGTTCCTTGCATCAGCATCATGGAAGGGGTGTGCAAATGAAGACACTCCTGGCATGGCTGGCCATGGTGAAGGCCAGCTGGGCAAGATACAGATCACTGGATTGCAGCTGATCCTGATGTGCTCTGCTCTATCTTGGGTGTTTACGGGTCTGTGCCCTGCATTGGAAAGGTCATTGCCCTGCCCGACTTTTATTGCAAGAAGTAGGGACCGTCAAATAAAAGGAGATGTTAGCACACTCAAACAAATGGAGATGGTTCTTGGCATACAGCACAGAATGGAACTTCTTGCAGTATGATGTTGTGGATACTAAGTGTTTTATGTTTAAGAACTTGATGAAAGAAACATTCACCGGAGAAAATATGGATAAATACTTCTTCAGGTCTTTGGGGGCTCTGAAAAATTGCATCCTGACCTAGTGTTCCTTAGCAGTATCACTGCATGCTGAGCTTAATATTACTGAGATGTCTACTGTTTGCCACTTTAGAAGAGCCTGAGCTCAATAAACATTTATTTAATGCAGCACAATCGTTCTTTTGTTCTTAATGTAAGGTTACTTAAATACATGGGGAACAGCAGTGGCACTCATGTTATGGAATGCTCTTGATCTGATGTTAAAGAAGGAAAAAGTTACTGCTATCATTATCATAGTATTCTCAGTACAGTTCATTTGGGTTTGGTTTCTCCCCATGCATTTCATAGGTAATGATCCTTCGCCGTGAGAGCAAACCAAGAGATCACATGCAGCATTAGCTAGGGAGCCACTTCACATTCTTCCTCATCACTTATGGGGACTTTTTTTTCAGTGCTTTATCCCCACAAGGTTTTCTAGGCATGCAGAGTTAAAAAGATGACATTTTTAAATTTAAAAGTAAACCATTACTGTTTTGTGTCTGGAATAACAAGGTACGAGAACAAGGCACAAATGAGGAAGCACTTGTTTCAAGATAACTGGTCTCCATCAGAAGTAAATAATTTGTATGCTTTTGCTTCCACAAATAATGTCTGGTTTACAATAGCCAAACATTTGAAAAGCAAGAACAAGCTGTAATAAAAAAGGATGGATATGAAAAGGAGAAATAACAATTTTCAGCCAGCTTGCAGGTTAAGATACAGTTCTATTTGAAGTAAAACTTGAATCTTCTTGAAATATGCTCCCAAGATTGCAGTTTTTAATTTGAAATCCATCTTTCACTTTTTCTGCTTTGTCCTTAAAGGCTTGACCTACCCAGGAGAAACAGTTGCATGTAGTTGATGTGCTATTTTTGTAAACTTAAACTTGGAAATAAATTTGCTATCTATCTCTGCTTGGGTGATTCAAGAGTGGGATCACACCCTAAATCTAGTAGTTTAAGGTAGCTAAAACTAAATTTGACATAAAACTGTGGTTAGATCAGTGGAAAGCTCATTATAATTATACAGATTTAGTAAAAAGTATGTCCAATTTGTAAAAACCCAATAAAATAGTTAATAGTTAGTTACTGACAAGACAATATTTTTCATTTTGTTTTAAAAATAATTTATCAACCTGTAAAGTCGATATCTCTCTGCAGTACACACATCCTTTTCCAATTTTCATGAATTAATGGTGAGAGAGGGGGAGATACTACTTTTTCGTAAAATCCTGGATTCTCGCCATCTAGAAGGGTTTATGTGTTGTTCATTATGATCAACCTGTCTGATGGCAGTTGGCTATTTTGAGGAATGAAGGCTATTTTGAGGAATAATTTTGTTTCCTTACACATAGTTTTGCCATTCCTGAAACAAATGTCAGCTCCCTTATCAAAACTCACATTCTCATTTCTTTTCCTGTTTCTTACATTTACTGAATTGGCTGAGTTTGAAATTGGTTTAATCAATTATTTGCATTTATGATGTGCTCTAGAAGAGTATGAGAATTCTTGACTCTGTGTGGTTTTTTTATATTTGGGGTTTTTTGTGTATCCCACTTCTGACTATTCAGTAAATTGCAAAAATATAATATTGTAATTCAGCTTCAATAAGTACTTCTTAGTGACCTTATTGATTCTTCTGTAATAATGGTAAGTTTTTTAACAATGAAATTTTGCTAGGAGTCTGATTATTAGTTTTATCTTTCATATTGAAAAGACTGGAAGCTAGGAAGATGTGATGGTGTTGGTGAGGCAGAGCCTTTGTGCTAGAACAGATAGGGAAGTCTCTTCTATTGAAGAGCTGTTCAAGAAAAAATAAAATACTATTCAGATAAATTAATTTTATTGTAGATTCTTTCTCCCCTCAATAAATAAATGAATACATGAATAAATAAATAAATAAATAAATAAAGCTGTGGACATAGATGAATCCTTTGCAAACAAGTCTTCCATTATTCTGCAGTACTCTTATTGTGTAAGAAACATCAAAAGGCAATGGCTTTCTGTTTCTTTCAGTCAGCAAACACAGCGTACACACATTGTGGCTGCCTCCGCTCCCATCCTCGTTCAGTGTAAAAAGTATTGATGAGGAGGTGGGTGGTGGAGTCATCTACTATTTTTTTTTTTTAACCTGACGATCTGCAGAGATAATTCAGTCTGTTCTTGCCATTTCCTTACCTGTGTTACATATTTAACACTATTGGGGTGATATTTTTTCCTGAGTGTTCACAGCACCTTTTTTACATGGTTTTAAAAAAAAATTTCCAAGTCACCAAATGCTTTCATGCCTGTTTGAGCTACCCCATAACTAGAAAGCTATATTTCTTTCACCATACTGAGTGACATTCTCATATCTAATATGATACTTGGTTCGGAGTTCTCCTTGGTGTAAATTAAAATAGGATGTAAGTATAGAGGAGGTAAAAACCCAGTATTTTCTCTTAGGTGATGGTTTTCACTTAATAGGATGCAGTAATTTGTTTCTCCCTCCTCACAGGCTGAGGGGGGCAGTGTTACACATGTGCAGTGTATAGAATATGTTATACACTGCGGTGAGGATTTGTTTATGAAGCCATTGCTCCTTAGAAGCAAACTTGTGCAAGGAAAATGGAAACAGCATCTTGCCATTCAGGAATATTTACTTCTGGCTGGGCCATTTCTTTTTCATACCTCTTTAGCTGAAGAACCTTTGCAAAGCTTTTTGGAAGGTGAATGACTTTGTAGTAGCATTCCCTTAGAGAAAGATTTTGCCTATTTATACTTCTTCCTCTCTAAAGACTCTCCATTCTTAGCCATCTCCTCCAGAGAATTATGATGTTGCCAAGAACCGTTTTTGTAGTAGCACGTGTGGTGTTTTGAAACGGACACCTTGCTTTTACAACTGACTTTATTAATTTTCTGAAAAGAGCTCCTTTTGAAGTGAACAGGATTTTTAAAAAGGCAAGATTTTGTAGGTACTGGGTTCTTATGTGGTTGAAAAAATCTGCTTACCATCTCAAGGTGTCAATTTTTCAATACCCATTGTGTTTCAGAATAACAGTTTGCATGTGGGAAACGTTTTGAAATAATAACATAATTATGTTATTTTGAATGGTAGAGATTGATATTTGGGTTCTTCCATAATAATACCAAAATACTTAATAAAATGATGCTTTCTTAGCATTTTTTTAATGTAGAGCACATATTCTGCTTCAGAAGAATGTCTGCCTTTTACCCAGTGGAGATGTCTAAGCTTTTGAAGACTCAGTAACTGGTCATAGATTGTTCAGAACTACTGAATAAAATTTAAAGTTCTCAGTGAGTATGCTTTTGTGTGGACCTCTGATGTATTTATTTACTTTTAGTAAAGCATTTTGAAAGCACATAAACAGTTAAAAGACCTTTTGAGTACTTTCTCCTTCTTTCAAAGGTAGATATTAATGTCTGTTAAACCATCTCAAGCCTATTTCTGCTTTACCTGTCAAAAGTTATGGGTTTTCCTGGTAAAATCCAGTGATGACTGCATGTATTAATCCCACCTGTAGGTTGTATAAAGTGTGTCACTTAATTTATGTGACATGCAAGATTTTATATGAAATACAAACATGAGATATATCAAATTTAAGGAATTGTATCATGCAAATACTTTGCACTGAGTTTTGAATATTGTCCACGGTAGAAAAGGAAACTGTTTTCTTTCAACACAAAGCCACTGTTTAGTTATAGTTTCATCTGGCTGGATGTCAAGATATTTCTTAAAAGGTTCTGGTAGCTGTCATGACAGAAAGCACAGAAGCACATAGGCTTTCAAAAAGTAATTATTTTTTCCAGAATGGTAGAGTCACTAAGTAATCCAGGAGAAGTGTTTTGAAACTGCTTTTTAAAAAAGCTGGTGGTCAGTAATCTTGGGGAGACAAAGAAAATGAGGGGTTTAATCCAAATAAAAAAGAAGACAAACTCGTGTGTGTTTATCACAGTCTGTCAAATCCTCAGCTAACAGGGGTGCAAGTTTTACATAGGAAAGGCTCATTAGCGCCATGGATGGGAAACATCTCAACATCTGACTCATTGTGCAAAGAAGGAGATTGGCTTTTAGATTAAGAACAGTCTTAAGCCTTACCTTAGCTCAGAGATGTGAGCATCTTTCTAAAATTTCTGTTAATCATTCTTTGAAACCCATGGGATTGGGGATGTTTTTGTTTGGAATAATGCAAGTAAATGTTTTGCTTTGATTTGTACTTAGGCTATTTTACTATAAGGCGATATGTTTGGTTGTGGGAAATCCTCCCTCGGT
Organism: Pycnonotus jocosus; assembly: GCA_013400435.1. Lineage (NCBI taxonomy): Eukaryota > Metazoa > Chordata > Aves > Passeriformes > Pycnonotidae > Pycnonotus > Pycnonotus jocosus. Next base: position 141,582 of record VWYP01006829.1, on the reverse strand, counting down.
AGTCCCTGAAACAAAACTACTGCACTGCTCTTGCAGTGCTTGTCTTTGCAGTAGTCCTGATCTCCAGGGATGCATGCAGGAGATGAAAGTAGAGCTGCACTAAGTTGCTAGTGACAGTGATGGAGCTGATAAGGAGAGTTCTCTGTGGACAAACAGTCCTGCAGTTTCTCTTAGGAAAAGAGGGGAACCGTTACGGATTTAGTCAGATAGTAAGGAATGTATTTTTGCCTGGTGGTAAGAATAGTTTTAAATTATTTTATTTTTATATGAACATTTCTTTCAAGACATGGATAAGTACTCAGAAATTTTTTACTCCAGGAAATTAATATTTCTAATAATCATTCTAAGAGATGTGTAGACATATGGGGAAAATAATAGTATGGTGATAGATAATAGTTGTTTAGGAAATGCTTTAAATTTAGTCCTTTGTTTTTCATTTTCCTATTCATTCAGCTGTAAACTGCAGACAGGTATTTTTGAACTAAGGCTACCCAGTCTTATTCTCATGCCTCTCCAAAAGTCATGTTAATTGATTTATAAAGCAACATACAGTTCTAACATATAATGTGTAATTGAATATTACATTAAAATTTTCATCAGGGCAAAATGACTATAATTTTTGCCATAGAAGATTTTTCAAGGAGTATCTGTAAAAGTAAAATTATGGTCAATGCCAGAAATATATTTACCTAGAAGGATGTTAGTCAAAACCAGCAAGTCTTCTTTGGATTTCTTTGTGTTTATAATCTCAAAAGATAATGCAAAGTATATTTTCTTAATTAGAGAAAAAAAAGAAATTATACTATAAAACTTAATGTGTATGCACTTCCACCATATATTACTGAATCTAAAAACATTATTCAGCCTTTAATTATGCATTTAAAAGCTATGTTGAATGTTGTAGTTTTAAACCTCAGCATATGATATTCAGTAAGAGTCTGTATTTAAAATGCTTGTCTCCTTAAGGTTGAACATCATAATCGTAATTTTGTTGTAATCATAATTTTTTTTTCCTTCCCTTCCTTCGTGGTGAACTTCATCAATGCTGTAAATGTGTTGCTATGTATTTCTTTATAACATGATCATTTTTTGTGAGCAATAAGCCTTCATCATCTAAAAAGAAACAAGTTTTGCTGGCAGGTTTTCTATAATTTCTTATCTCAGCATATCAGTTTGTCTGCAAGTGGAATTTATTTATCATCTCTGATATAGGGAAGTATTACTCCTTTTCATGAATGGCAAACACAGAAGTGGGGATTTAAAATTTAGTCAAAAACATGGGGTTTTTTTGCTTAGAGACTGCCTAGTGTTCTAAATTCTTCATATTAGTAATGCATTTCGTTTCTTCAGTGATTTCTTCTTGTACTGTAGCTGCTGGAAGGGCAGGGCCATTTAGGAGTGGTTTACAGGGGGAGGCCGTGTCAGACACCATGTGTGAAAGGACTTGGCCCAAAGATTCATAGCAGGTTGATGGCAAGGATAGAAATAAATGCTCCAAGGAAGCAAATTCGTCTCTCATCCAGGAGAGCTCTTCTGCACTATTTGAGTGATGTTGATTCAGATTTAGAAACTTGCTATTTTAGAGAGAAATGAAGATGATGAAAGATGCACTTAAGATCCAAATGACTGCAGTCTGCAGCATAAGCATGTAAATTTTATCTCAGGAGTTTCTTTTGAAGTGGAGTAGAGAAAGATTCTTTTTTATGCATTCAGTCTTGCAGGTAAGTAGTGGGGATTTTTAATAAGTTGGGCACCCAGCCATATAACTAAAAATAATAAATTTTTATGCATGCCTTTAGCTAGGAGTAGAATTACCAGGCATTTTCGTTTAACTAAAGGGCAGTAACATTCAAATATTAATGAAAGAATAATTCAAAATAGAGAGGCAAACAAAAAGTAGCATGAAATTCAGCATTGACAACTAGATTTCACTAATGGTAAATTTTTTTTGGTAGGTCGACTGGATTTTCTTTTTCCTGCAATGTAAATCTAGATTTAATGTGGCTGATCTTTAGTCAAACAAGTAGTAATGGTAGTACATGGGAACTTAGTTAAATTGGTCAGCTTTAGATCACTGGTCTTTATCCTGCAGCATCCCTTGCTTACAGTGTCTTTATATTAGTTAAGCACAAAACTTAAAGTTTGTATGATTATGTTTATATGTTTATCTTGTTGTGTAGGAAGTACTTGAATGTGACACAGATAGAAGAGGTTGGAACATTGGGAGGATGTCCTTCTAGGTTTGCATGATAATGTCAAATGTTTGCATGATATGTCATTGGGACAATAATAGCTGGAAAACACCACTGATACAGGGCAAAATATCGTGTAGAAGAGCATGAGTCTTCCTGGGCTGACATAAAAGTGAAGGTGTTGCAATGCACAATGCAGGTTAATGTACTTGATATCCAGAAAAATGTTGCAATAAATTTCTTCTATCAACTGAAAATGGCAGAGAAGAAGAGTTAGTTTGAGAAGTGAGTGTTGATTGTGAGATAATTGTAGACTGTCAGTGTGATGTGACTAAGAAAAAATAAACAAAAAAAAAAATTAGGCTGTGGTAAGCCTTTTTTTAAAGCCTTGAGAAATAGTCTCTGCTTCAGGTCAACACTGTTTATTTTGTCCCAGAGTCTTGGAAGGAAAAGAGCCTAACTCCAAACCTAAAATCAGACACTTGGCAATTAACTGAGCATGGCAATCAAGTCCTCCTGGATCAGAATTTCCAGATTCCTTTCCAGAATTTCTTTAGAAGATACTTACTGTGGATCAGGAGTCTACATAAGCAAAAGCCAGACAAATCTGTTTCAGTAATGAAATACAGAAGACTTAGAGTAATTGGCCATTGAAATAACTTTTGTCTGGACTCTGGGTAGGTATCTCCACTGAAAGCCTTTGTCCTTCAGCAGCCATAAAACCCTGGCTGAGGATGCAAGGGAAAATTTTAAATTTTTTTGATATAGGACCCAAAATGACAGCTGAATCCAAGTCTTCCTGTGCAGAATAATTTATGTTGGAAGCAAGAAAGATCATAGAATTACAGAATGGTTTGCACTGGACAGGTCCTTAAAGGTCATCTTATTTCAACCTCTCTGCCTTGGCCAAGGACACCTGCCACTGGACCAGGTTGCTCAAGGACCCCATCCAGCTTGGCCTTGAACACCCTCAGGGATGGGGCATCCACAGCTTCTCTGTGCAACCTGTTGCAGTGCCTCACTACCCTTACAGTAAAGAATTTCTTCCTAATATCTAATCTAGAAATACCCTTGCAGTTTGAAGCCATTTCCCCTAGTTCTGTCACTACACACTCTTGTAAAAGGTTCCTCTCTGTTTCTTGTAGCCCCTTTTAAATACCGGAAGGTGCCATAAGATCTCCCCAGAGTCTTTTGTTCTCCAGACTGAACAACCCCAACTCTCTCAGCCTGTATTCACAGGACAGGTCCTCCATCCCTCTGATCATCTTCACAGCCCTCCTCTGGACTCACTCCAGCCGGTCCTTGTCCTTCCTGTGCTGGCACCCAGAGCTGGATGCAGGGTTCCAGGTGGGGTGTCAGCAGAGCAGAGCAGAGGGGCAGAATCCTCTCCCTGGCCCTGCTGCTTTGGATGCAGCCCAGGACACGTTTGGCTCTATGGGCTGGGAGTGCCCATGGCTGGGTCATGTCCAGCCCCACACCCAGCAGCACCCCAAGTCCTTCTCAGCAGGGCTGCTCTCAATCCATTCTCCACCCAGCCTATATTTCTGCTCATGTCTCAGCTAGCACCTGAACTCAAAGCTGTATGCAGCACCTGAGTGTAGTCAGTCAGCTGCTGACCTGCAGCTCCTTTCAAACCTCCCCTTTCTTGTAGGGAAACTGGCAGGAAGTGTTGACAGCATGATTGTGTGCTGTGCACTTTTTGACTGGGATACAAGAAGTTTTAAAGCATAATCCACTTTTGTTTTCCCTTTATGTAGAATGATTTTGAGTGTCTTGGTAGCAGCAGTGAAAAGTTTAAACCCTCCCAAAAAAGAAGTTAATTTAGTCCATGATGTTACAAGGAAATTAAGAGTACTCTCATCCACATTAAAGTTCTCTAACTGTTTCGTCCTGAACCTCAAGGGGTTCAATCAAAATTTGACAATAAAAAGAATTTAACAATGGTGACTGTGCTCGAGTATGACAGACTTTTCCTGTATGCTGCTTATATACTCTCAGATAACTACTTAAAACATTAGAAATATATCTGATTTTTAAGACAGTAGCTCTTACAATTAGTGGTAGTGTTGTGTTTGTCATTCTAAAAAGAGGTCATAATGTTACTCACCACATAGAAGATAATATTTACATACCTGTTAAATTAGTGTTATAACATGTCTGTCAAATCATATCAATTTCTTGGACAGACTGTTCTGGCAGTGGCAGCCCATTCTCCATGTATTAGATTTTTAAACTTGCTAACAACCAGATAGACCTGATACAGCCTGAGATAATGCAAATAGAATTCTTCATCCTGGGACTCCTTGTCCTATGAGCTGTGATAAGCTAGTAATGCTGATAAGTGTTGTGTTAGGGAAGTGTTAGATTGCTAGGGTTTCTCGGAGATTGATGTTTCAAGGGCAAGGTCCTGGGTGATGACCAGGCTGACAGTGTTTTACCTTGACTGGCAATATTCAGTATGTTACTTGTTTAATGCTCTCCTGGAAACCTCACTTATTACAGTGGGCTTTTTAATATTTCTGGCCATTATACACTTAGCTTAGAAGGAGAGCACAATGGCAGACAGATTGATCTATGCTTGATTTTCATGTGTTGCTTTTGAATCCCAGATCAGTGAACGAAAAGTAGTCCAAGAAAAACAGAACATCTGTCCCTAGGCTGGAAACTGCTCATTTTCAGTTGCAGCATGGCAAAAGAATGACAGTACTAAGAGTTCTCATACAGCGTCCTAAGGTCAATTTTGTCACATACAGTGTAAATCCCAAATAATTTTATGGGACAGTTTATGCTATAATTATTTATTGTCTGTGTTGCAGCAGCACCTAGTGGTTCAAATTAAGATCAGAATTGAACTTTCATGGCACATGATCTCTGCTAGGAAAGCTTTCATTGAAAGTAGATAGAAATAGGAGGATATGGGAAGCCAAGACAGAGAACAGGAAGATGTCTTTTAAGCCACTACAGCAGAGCTGAAACCACTACAGCCAGCAAGAAACCTAATTTTCCATAAAGGGTCTATTTCTCTTTTACATAGAAACATGCTTTTTCCTAGCATCAGCTCTTGTTAGCTCACTGCCTTTGAGAAATGGATTCTTTGGATATGGACATACCTAATCTTGGTTAGAAGTCTATAATTGTAACACTTTGGTCAGATTTGAACAAATACTGCAGCCCTGCTACCTGTTGCTAAACATCATCTTTTGAAATTCAGAGCATGGCATCCCAATGCATGATGCTTCTCTCACTTGGCTGCTCTAAAGGCTTCACAACTATCTAGTGTACATTAGTATTCCAGCTGGATTGACCTCCTGAAAGAGGGTCTGTAAATAGAGTTTAGTTGATATTTCCAGGCATGTGAAGGACAAGAAAGTTCTAAGGAGCAGTCAGCATGGTTTCACCAAGGGGAAGTAACGCTTGATCAATGATAAACTTCTGCGATTCAATGACTGGGTTGAAAACTGGTAGAACAGTCAATGATTAGTGGCACAAAGTCTAGCTAGAGGCCAGTGTATCCCAGGAGTCAATACTGGGTCCAGTCCTGTTTAATATCTTCATTAAATACCTGGAGAAGGGAGCAGGGTGTACCCTCAGCAAGTTGGCAGTAGACGCAGAGCTGGGAGGAGTGGCTGGTATACCAAGGGGTTGTACTGCACACAGTGGGGCACACAGGAATGTCATGAAATTCAACATGGGAAAGTGCAAAATCCTGCAGCTGGGGAGGAACAACCACAGGCAACTGGAAGGGACAAGAAGGTCCTGGTAGACACCAAGGTGAAATAAGCCAACAGTGCTCCCTTGTGACAAAGAAGACGAGTGGTGCCTGGGCTGTACTGGACAAAGTATTGCCAGCAGGTTGAGGGAGGTCATCCATCCCTCCTGCTCAGCACTGGCAAGGCCACACTTGGTGTGCAGTTTCCACTTCTTGGCTCCCCAGTGGAAGGGAGATGTGGAGAACCTGAAGTGGGTCCAGTGGAGAGAGCCCCACAACGGATCACAAAGATGGTTACAAATCTTGCACATCTCTTTAGCCAGAAAGGCTGAGAGCTGGGGCTTTATAGCCTGGAGAAGAGATGGCTCAATTTTTATCAGTATCTAAACAAACTGTGCAAAGAAGTCAAAGCCTGACTTCTTGCACCACTGCCCAGTTATGGGACCAGAGACAATTGGCATAAACTAACACAGGATATTCTCTCTGAACATCAGGAAATACTTTTTTACTGTAAGGGACACTGAGTGCTGGCACAGGTTGCCCATGGAGGTTTTGGACTCTCCATCCTTGGAAAAAATCAAAAGGGGTCTGGACATGGTCCTGGGCTGTAGGTGGTCCAGCTTGAGGCAAGGGGGATGAGTCAGGTGATGTCCAGAGGTCCCTTCCAGCCCCAAACATTCTGTGATTGTATCATATAATATCTGTAATTCATTCAAACAGGAAGTTGATATGACATTTTTAATACTATGGAAATCTGAACAGCATTTAGAGATTTTTGGAACAGAGCCTTGATACTACTCCTAAATATTTATTAAACAAAAAAAAAAAAACCTTACAAAAAAAAGTCTTAGCAGACTTAAGGCATGATTCATTGGCAACTAAGGAGGAAAAATTAAGGACAGAAACATGGAGTCTATACTTGTGGCACAAACCTGGTATTCATGCAGTTCCCTTCTGCTAGTTTTCTGAGGATCTTGGAACGTTGTTTTGCTTTGTAAAAACCTGATATGTTGTGTCATTCACTATGCAGAATTATATAACAATGTTTGTACAACACTCAACCTATTAAATTTGGAAAAAAAAGTTCAGAAAAATAAGATACAAATTTAATTTGGATTTCCAGTCTCACAGCAAGAACTGCATTTTAAGTGCAGCACATTCTCTGATGCATGTCCTCAGTGAAAGAAAACAGAATGACCTTTCTGTTGAAATAGCCATTTTTGTCTGGTTGAGGTTTAAGGAACTACTATTTCGAGAATGTTGACAGAACCCAAATGATTTAGATTTATTATGCTACTAGAGTTTTATTAAAGGAATTACTTAGAAGCTAACAAGTGACAAAAGGTAAACTATAACATGAAAGACAGTATATAACTATCATGTTCTGCTTATGCTTCTCTTGTCAAGGTTCCTACTTGCTTCTTTTTCAGCTTTTTTCAGACTCAGTTTTGCTTTCTGCTCTGCAGCATCAGTGCATGGCACAATCTAGAAGAATCCGTGTGCTGGTTCTTCCCCTCCAGACATCACCCTTTTGGCTTGTCACTTTCACAGCTTACAGGTCAATTTTGTTGTGATACTAGTAGTAAATGTAGATGTTTAGCTTTACTTCTTCCTTTTGTTTTTCCTGACTTCTGTCTATTTGTCTGCCTGTCTTCAGGGTCTAAGCTCGTTGGGGCATGGGCCATCCTTTCTTGAATGTCTGGAAAATGCTAGCACATTGAGGCTACTACCACATACACAAAAAATCTGTGGCAAGCAAAGATTAAGAGCATGAATTAGATGAGGAACTGGAAGATGTGAACTTCATCAATTCTGTTAAACTGTAGGAACATTTTGTAATTTAAGGTCAGCAAGAAGCTCTCATTTTTACTTTCCTAATATAGCTCTCATAACTGTATTCTCTCTTCTGGGATGACTTCTAGTCGTGTAATACGTATCTGAAATAATTTTCCCTTCCTGTTATTTCTTGGAAAATCATTGCCATGTATAATGAAGTAGTTTTTGTGATAAGAGAGATAACGTATGCAGTAATACATTTATATGTCTTGCTTTTGCAGAAGTTTTTTTCAAAATACTGCAAAGGGTCCTTATGTTTTTCAAGTTAGTTCTTTAGTGGAAATCAAAAAGATAAATTATGTCAAAGATTGGAAAGCTTGTGTTAATTTAATAAAAATCAAGTTTGTTTATTGCACTGTTTCATGAGCACTCAGAAAACTGGATTGCTGGAATTCACAGTGATGTATATGAGCTTGTGAGTAAAGGACTTGCAGTGACAACTGTTTACTGCTACCATTGAAACAGAAAAAATGTTTTAAACGTCTGTTGTTCTTGGATTCCCTTTCTTCATAATGTGTATTTATTGCTCAAGTTTAGGAAGTACCTGTGGTTATACTGTTACAGAGTATCCAAAAACAGGAACTGAAAAAGCTGTATGTTGGAGGAGGGTTGTTTGGTTTGGGGGTTTTTTGTGATGTATTTCTGTACTGATCTTTCATTCTTATATGATCTTTGTCTACCTGCTAAAATTTTTAAGGGTCTTGTATGAAAGTGCCGTTTTTAAATGATTAATTATTTTCTTTAAATCTGAGTTTTAAATTAAAATGTGAAATCTTCAGATATGTCATTATGAACAAGGCTATGAGATGTAGGCATGATTTTTAAAACCATTAAACAGTGCACATAAAGTTAGCATGTAAAATTGCCATGATTGGAAAGAAATCCTATCTCCATTTCATACATGAATTCTGTAAATTGAACACTGCTTCTTGCTTTTTCTCTCATTCCTACAGAGAATTTGCGTCAGTCCTTACAAACACTCCACTAGGAACAGCATCCATGTTTAATAATAAAGATATATTGCAAATACTGAAATTGGAAACAAATTGGTATTGCAAACTGTTTCTGGTGTATTAGTAACATGTACTTCCTAAACTATTAACAATAAAGCAGGAATAAATATTTCATTTTCTTTGAGCAGTAACCATGTTTTTATTTGTTTGATTTGTAGTCTGCTTGGTTTTAACCTTTGCTATCTGTTAACTTTAATAACTGTTACTCTTAAAAAGCTTATCTCTTAATTGCTTATCTGCTAGTTTTATTTCTTAGGAGATGAATATCACTAGTCAAAAGATTGTAGTTAATTGAAGTTTCTTATTGTTCTCTTTTCAAAGACAAAATTGAGGTAGACTTTGCTATAAGCATATGAATATACAGACTGAAGGCTATAAATACAATCATACAAATTCATTATGAAATGCTGAAAACTACAGTGCAGCTAAAACAATTGCACATATACTTTCTTTGCATTCTATGTGTTGTATAGACACTGACTTCATTGGATTTTGGACGTGATGCAACGTGGGCCAATATTTGGGTCTGATAAATTGCTTTCCTGACTGGTTAATTATTGAGGCTTAACAGGAAAAATTAAAAACAGTAAGACTGATACTGTATCATTTTAAATTAAATTAGCATAATAAGTTTATTAAATATTGGATTAATTTAGCGGTTATTTTCTGGCTGTTTTACTATCCCAAATGTTGGACATCGGGTATTATACTCAGTGCAATAAATTGTTGAAATACTGGAATATTTTTCTCTAACTACCTAAGTCTGGAGTTGTGTACAGGGGGACATATAAAGTTGGAATATTTCTTGTTAGTATTATGAAGAAAAAGAATGAATTTATAAAGCCCAAAGGGCTTAAACTCTTAAGAAAATGTAAATATTTGTAAATAGCAAACAAAGGAAGGAGGCTGAAGAATGGCAGGTGTGAATAATTAAGTGCTATGGGGCTGTATCGGTGGCCTTGTGTGTGGCAGCATGCCTGCTGGGCTGTTGTGCTGTAGCTAATGCAAACTATCCGGTCTCACCTGGGGGCACAAGCTGTGGCCTGGCAGGCGCTCTGCAGCAGGCAGCTTTAGTGTCACAGTCAGAATTTGACCACAGACTGGTTATTGGGGAGTGGGTCCAAATGTGTTAATTCCTTTGGCCTCTTTATGATCTCTGTTAGGCAAGAAGGTACCAGAAGAAGAAGCAGTTGCCAGTAGGTAGGTAGGGGACAAGGAAGGAATGGAATACTTGAAAGAGGCTTTTTCTTCTTTTTCAAAGCAAATGGGCAGGATTGACTTTACCTGCAGTATTTATTGTAGTTTTTGGCTAGTATTGCTGCATACCAATACCTTACTTTCTACTATATTCAAGTTTTACCAGATGACTATCAATGCAGTCAGAATTCATTTTTCCTTATGTTTTATCCATTGTTCTGTTTTACATTTACACTTCACCTTAAATCAAGTTAACTACTTCTTCTGATCCAGTCGTGTCACGCTTGAAGAAAAGTGTTGTGTTACTATTTTTTCAGACTCTGCCTGAGTGCTCTAAAGTTGTTCTGTCATTCAGGATTTTTATTATTGTCCAGTTGAGGACAATATCTGCTGGATGGGTGGGAGCAGGCCCAGTGTTTATGCATTGGTGTGACTGTGGGTGTGTCCACTGCTTGGAACCAAATGAAACTGGAACCAAATGAAAACATCTCCTTTTTTCCTGCCAAGTTCTAAAAAATAAAGACTTGGAAGAGAAGTATACCACAGAAGTGCAATATGCTAATTTCTAGAGCATTGGTGAATGTGTGCCTGTGTGAGTGCTTAGTCCCTTTCTGAGTAATCACAAATATAACATACAATACAGGTTTTGTGAGTTGTCTTACAGATAGAAGAGAGCAGTTACCATTGGCTTTGGTAAGATAATTCATGTAACTTAAGCTTATAAGTGTTGTCATTCATATACAAGTGAGGAAAACAGCTCTGCTGTTGTTTTAAGATGATGAGCTTTAGAAGGGAGAGTTTTCTCTGCAAAAACAGCCTCTGGTGATTGATTTACCCACTTTTTTTTGCAGAAGTTCCTGCCTCTTCCCTATCCCTCTTCTCTATCTCCATCTCTTCTTATTGGTAGCGTTTTTTAGAAACTTGCTTACTGCCTTCTTTTTATTTTTTTTACCCCATTACCAGTTTATAAGATGTGTAACTATTCATTATTTTACGTTGTGTTTCAGTGTTTTTCATGACACAGGTTGTAGTCATAGTTATGGTTGCAGATACCACTTCTGTCAGGTTTGAATGCACTGTGTTAGCATTAACAGCTTAATTTTTGAAGAGCCTATATGTCCTGAAACCTACCTTAATTGGAGATATGCACCTTACTTTTACAATTGTGGTTCTTCTGCAATTTATTTATCTTTTGTGGTGTGTTCTACTTTTTTTATAATAATGAAACAAAGATGGTAATATCCCCTTTCTATGACTATTGTAGATTTTTTGCTGTAGTGGTAGGTGTTTTGGATCTTCTGATGAGCGTTATTAAGAAAATTAAATTTGTTTGTAATCACCAATTGCCTCCAATTAGTTTCATAAGATTGAATAAACACTTCAGTTTCAGGGTTTAACAGATTACTCTCAAATTTTGTTTACATTTGATATTGAAAGTAGTTGTTTGCAACATGTGACTTTACAAGAAGAGAGCAGTGTATGGTGGAATTTTGGCTGAAGTCTTACAGTGTAGGAGAAGGGAATACAGGTGACATTGCCCCTGTTAAGGAACAGCTGTGTTAATTACCCAATTCAACTTGGCCCCCGATGAGTCACAGCTGTATCCAATAAAGATAAATGTGATAAAAGGGGGTGGGTTAGCTGGTGGGAGGAGGATTGTGAAGAGGGAGGAAGCTTGAGGGCGAGGGAATGAGAGAAGGCGGTCAGTTGTGAGGTCAGTCTGGGTGTTCAGTCAGAGCCTGTTGTTGGAACCTGCAGTCACAGTCTAGCTGGGTAAAAGCCTGCATTCAGAGTCTGCAAATAATACCTGCAGTCAGAGTTCAGCAGGAAATAACCAGCAGTCAGAGGCTGCCAGGGAAACCTACAGTAGGAGCTTGCTGCAGCCAGAGTCAGTGAATGGTTGGAGTCAGGATGGCTGAGCTGTACAGAGGAATGAACCAGGACCCTTTTCATGCTGTGGGAAACAAGAAGTGTGTCTCTCGGCTCATTTCTACCCTCTAACAAGAGGGCTACCGCAACATCACAGTACTGTCTTGGATTTACTCTTTCGTTGTTCATAGTCTAGATGTCTTGGCAGAACACCTACTTTTTGAATTGGTGGGTGGTGACTTCAGACCTGGATTTAATCAGCAGTTGTATGTCATCTTAAGATTCTCTTTTAGCAAAACATAATTTATTGTAATTTTTTTCATGGTTTTAAAGAACATTTAACTCATACTTTATTATTTTAACATGATTATACGGCTCATTTTTTCCAACTTCATTATATTCATTGTTAATTTTTTTCCATAATACAGGAAGGTCCAGCCAATGATCTATTAAACTGTATAAACATATATAACTGTGTATGTTTAATATACATATATTAAACTGTATAGCTTATATAAGGATTGTATTTATATTGTATATCTAAAGTTGTATTCATAGCTGTATATAAATTCGATAGCCCAGAAATTGTAAAGTGGATGCAGAGTCAGGGGAAGAAAAGGTAATGAAAATGAACCAGATGACATGGGAGGCCATATAGCTCAGCTATTTTTCTTTTTGTTCACTTCTTGTATTAATTCTGCACTACGGGAGGGAAGGAGTTGTGGAATTCTATTTGGATCTCACTAAGAAAGACTGGCCAATGAACAGCATGATACAATAGCCGCATTAGTAAGGAAGACTAAAAAGACAAACACAGCAATTAAGTCTTGTGTCCCTTCAGAGATTTGGAACATCTTGATCATGCAGCCTCAGGTGAATCCCAGGTGGGTTTTCCCACAGCATGATGTGCAGATGCTGTCTGTGGATAGATTCCTCTTCCCTATCACTATGCCTTTTATTTTGTGAAACAAGCATTCATTTCTCCTAAGAACCTGGCATGGTATCTCTGTTGTGTCATTCACCAGTGCCACCTGGGGCATGCCAGCAGGTTCCCTGCAGTGTTGCTCATGCCAGCGTATGGGCTTCTAAGTACAGGGCCCAATAGAGTGTGCATTGCCAGTTCAGGATCCCTAAACCCTCAAGCACAGTGTCTTACATGGAGCTCCCAATACACTGCTTCCCTTGACATGGGCAGGAGGGTGGACTCTTCTGAGGTGAAGTACAGAAAAAAAACTGGTGATAGCTTTCCAAGTGAAAATCCTGGTGCAGCTAGCCAATCCTAATGCAATTTGAGATTTTAATTTTGCAGTGGATTAGACATTTGTTGGTGAGAGGATGAAAAACCTCTCTTGGCCCCTCAGCAGTAGCTTTCCCTTGCTGCTACTCAGATATAGCCATGAGCAGATGCAAAAGTCTTCAAGCCTGTTTGCCAGGTATACTCATTATTTCTAACATTATACAGATTTAAACAAAACTCCGCAACTTTGGCAACTCAGTCCAAAATAAAGAGTATCAAGTCACTGTGTGATGTGGCTCACTCAATTTATTTTATTGCACTCTCTCATCCATATACCTGTCTGTAAACATGTAGCTTAAGGAGGGTTGTGCTACTTTCATTACGTGTATATTGATCAACACAAGCAGTAGCTGTAGCCCGTCTTATATTTTCTGAGCTGTTTTTGGGAACTTGCACTTCTGAAAGCTCTGATGAATTTAAAGTCTTACTGTGACTACTACTGCTCTTCAAACAGTATGGAAGCAATATTTCAATCCCTGCAAAGTCTTTTATTAAAGGCATTTCTGAAGTGTAAGTATCAAATTCAAGGCACTACTCTGGCATTTTTTTCTGTTATGCAACAATTTTGGTGCTCTAGCAGTTTTAGTGTTTCCAGTTTTTTATTCTTCCTTTATCTCACATTTTTAGAAAGCATCTAATTCATTGTGGTGGAGAACAGATTAGAGAAAACCAGCAGGAGGCTAAAACAGTGAATAAAAGATGATGATATAAAAGTTGTCAGCATCAAAAACTTTTGGGAGCCTGCATCTGGAACAGAGGTGCTATTGGTTGAATTCTACATACAGAACTCATTAAGCATTAAAAGTTGGAAGTATTCAAATTTCTTATTGTTGATTTCTACTTTTTTATCTCATGCTAATGTTTTTTAGCATAGCACACTGTTAGGCAAATTACTGAGTTGTGGCAACCAGTGTGCCTTTTATGGAATTCATTGCCTTTCAGCTGAATAATAATATTGTATTAATAATGCCTGGAAAAGTTAGACGTAAGCTTTTAAGAACGTTTGCTTTAAAGCATTTTAAAAATACAGTGAAGGCTGTGAGAGTCAGTCATTCTTTTCAGTCTGTACAAGTCTTCAAAAAAAAAGGCTCTTCAACAACTTGAAGATGCAGGCAGAATGAGCTCAGCATACCTAGCTTCTCACCTGAAGTTTAAAGATGGTGTGTATGGTTGATAACTGTTCCTTTGCCTCAGTGGAGTGTGTACAGCAAGGATAAAATCTACTTGCACACACAGGATTATCACAGATGCTTATCCAAAACTGAAGCAGAATCTCAGATGAGAGCTGCAGAGATTAATATCTGGATTCTCTGTTTCTGTTGGAAGGTATTTTTCTTTCTTTTTTCTTCTTCTTTTTTTTTTTTTTCTTGTAATGTAAGGTTAATACAAGGGACAAAGTAATCTTAAGAAATCCTTAAAACTACATGATGTCTGGGGAAAAAGAAAAAGAAAATGTGGATTAAAATGGGGAGAATCTGAAGCATGTTACTGAATTGACTTTTGGAAAGTGACTAGGTGTCACAGTAATCAAGATGCTATACAAAGAGGGGGTGTTATTCAGCTTAGAATCTGTACTCATCTTTTCTCCTTCTGTCTGACTGAGTGTTTTAATGATTTCATGCTTCCCAGGGTGTCTCGCTTCACAGCATGCTGCAATCACCTTGCCTTTGGCCCTAGAGGCCGAGGAGCCCTCCAAAAATAAATGGGAAAAGCCAGAAGCTGTCTCCTCAACTTAGCATTTTCTTTTAGCTGTGCTTAATGGCAGGATTTTGTTGCGTTTGGTCTCAGAATGGTGTGTCTCTAGTGAAAGCTTCCTCTGGCAGCCGCTGTCTGCTGCCTGCTGCTTAGGGGCATCAGCTGGGATGCCGTGCACAGCTGTCTCCCACAGAAATGCGTGCCAATGCCTGCTATAAGAGCTTTTTAATTACTTGTCCTGTATTGTACTGGCTTTTCAGCTACCCATAAGCATCAAGAAGTGTCAAGATCATGGTAATTTTGAAACTGTGCTGTTGAAGTAAATGTTTGTTTTTTTCTTTACAGTTCTGTACTTAAAATCAAAACAAAGAAAACAGGCTGGTAGTCGTGAAACCCTTAAACCTGTGAAAAAGCATAGGATAATAAGTTGAGGTGGTTCTTTCCAAGCATAAATGTGCCACTGAAATCACAAGGCTGAATTAAGCATATTGTTTGTTTCTGCGAAACAAAGAGAAATGCCTTGTTGCATAAGAAAACAGCTGGATGGGGAAAATATAGCACTTTGTTACTTTACAACTACAAAACAGGTATCTGATTAGTGTCACTCTGATACTGAATATTCATGCTGGATATATTTAGATTTTTATTTGTAGACACACCTGAATTGCTTTGCCCATCCTTCAGTCTAGGTAGCTGATGTCAGTGTTAACGTGATAGTTCAGTTCTAGAACTGACCTTGGCAGACCTGTCAGTTCAGCTCAGGCTTAGCACCACTCCAGTGATCTGGCTGGCTTTTGGAGGAGGTCTTGGTTTGTCCATCCAGTTCAAAGTATGACTAAAGTATGTTTGTATTGGTGGTCATGTAAAGGTGTTGGTCTTTTTTATTTGATTTATGATTATCATCAGGGAGCTAGTTTAACCCTTTCTGCACTGCTTTAGTGTCATTATGTGTGAATTTTTAAAATAATTCAGCCTCTTCAGAATCATAAGGGAAAACCCTTCCTCTCAATTGGTGTAGTTCTAAAGTAACACACTGTAGATTGTCAATAGTTTCAGATGACATCTTTCAGAAAGTTAAGTAGGCTTTGCAATCACTTTCTCTGCCACACAGAGCTTTGGGTGGTTTTTTTAAAAGATTTCAGGTTAGTTTTATTACATACTAATTATGGATTAGGATAAGTGATTTTGGACTTGTGTTCCAGACATAGATTTCCAATTAGTCACCTGGGAACATTAGTTTGAACAAATTTCTTATATCTCTCTTGCCAACAGCCATTTTGTCTTGCTTGTTTCTGGTTTTTTGTTGGTTTTTTTTGGTTTTTTGTTTTGTTTTTTTTTTTTAATTAAAGTAAGACTTCTTAGAAGATGGATGAAGATTTCTATAATCCTCACCCAAAGTTAAAATGGAAACACAGCAACTATTGACCTTAGTATATGGAACTTACTGGCTGAATGGCTGGGTGCCAAGAGTAGTGATCAGTGGCCCAAAGTCTAGTTGGAGGCTGGTGGCCTGGTCGTGTACACCAAGGGGTCAATTGAATTATTAAAAAAATATGGATATTGATCTGATACTGATATCCATATATGACGGACAAAGGACTCTCTAACAGTTTAAAGTTAGAAAGGGTATGTTTATTA
>VWYP01006829.1:17793-125020 GCA_013400435.1 Pycnonotus jocosus | reverse complement strand
TTGACAGGCCTCATGATTTATCAGTTCCTTAAGTCCGGCTTCTGTTAGCAAAGGGAAATCTGTCTATCTTACCTCAGCAATATTTAGTTTAACTAAAATCCTTATGCTTCATAATACTAGCTCCAGCCTTGTTTAACATCTTCACTGATAATCTGGATGTTGGCAGCAGGTTTGCAGATGACACAAAGTTGGGATGAGTGGTTGATGTGTTAGAGGGTCATACTTCCATCCAGAATGACTGTAAAAGGCTAGAGAAATAAGTCAGCCAACTTGTCTCTGAACCTAAGACCTACTGGTTTTGCTAAGGATTTTTGTCATTCTGATTAAAATGCTTCATGCTTCCATTTGACAAATATGAAGAAAAAAGTTATTCTTAACTTGTGTTAGTTATTAGTGTAACTAATAACTAACACAAAATAACAATGATTGTTGCTTTGGGAAAAGTAAATTTTAGTTACTGGGATTTTTAAAATTAAATCCATTGAGATATCCTGTACTCTAAGGCACGGAAGAAAAAAGTGCTACTTTTTTCACTTGGAAATATAAGATGAGATTGTTGACATACAGGGGGTTTTGCAATTTAATTGATATTTATAGCTTTTACAAAATTTAGAGGACTATAATTACAGATTTGACAGTGGGGTAAAATTTTAGTAGTCTTTTAAAAAGGCTGTATGCACTGTTTTGGCGTTAGCAAATTCTTTAGAAGTTTGGAATACATATAATTGTATAGAAAAGTTTTAAAGCAAATAAGCCACATTTAGACCCAATTTTTGCTTTTCCTGATATTCCTGACATCACAGAAGTACATAAAGTTTTGCAAAGTAATGAGATTTATTTTTTATATGTTGCATATGAATATTTTTATGTACAGAGAGGAGGAACAAAATAGCCAACACTGCTCTGCAAGTCATGAAAATACCTAAAAATGTAATTCATGTCTTCTCTGTACTGGATTTGTAGTATCTTCAGTTTGTCAAAAAGTGTGCAATAAAATAAGAAGAGCAAGCTTTCCAGTTATACCTCATTCCAAGCCCCCTGCTTTGACTCCCTACATTGTACTTGATTTTAGGTCTGCTCTTCTGTAGGCATCTGTTCACTTCCTAAAATAGCACTGCTTGTGTCTCAATTTAGAACATTTCTCATTATTCATAATACATTTTAACTTCCCTTTGAATGATACTCATTTTGATACTGAGTTTTTTAATGCATTGCTGAATATGTGTACATTAAGTAGTTGAAAAGCAACTTTATGTGCATAATTGCACCAACATGTTTTGGATTGTCAAACATTAGAAATAATTCTTGGTTTGCAATATTTTCTGTTTTTGTAATTGTTTTGCATTGTTCTGGATATTACTTTGGAATTAGTCAAGCACTAAATTATAAATACACTAGCAAGCTGAAAAATGGTAGCACGAAGTCACACAGTAATTCCAGACTGATCCTATGTTAGCAGAGATTCAAGGCGATGTGCATATTGCATGACTGCTGCCGGATTTGTGCTGGACAAGAAGAGATAAGAGCCCTATCTTTCTAAGGGCACTAATTTGCCTTTCCTCTCTCCAACCGTTGATTTTCCATGCTTTCTATCATGCTGTCTTTCATGTCTCTAATTTTCTGTAATGATTTACAAGCTTTGACAGCTCTAATTTTGTAAAATTCACTTGAATTTGGTCATCAGGTAGAAAAAACTGTATTAGGAGAGAAACATGAGAAGGGGAAAAGGGAATTTGGCAGGGAAATGGATTGACAGCGTTGAAGTAATTTTTATAGGAAAAAGGCATTATTATTGAAGAATTTTAAAAACATGTTTAGTATGTATGTTTGGCTGTCAGATTTTTTTTTTCTGTCATAAAAATGCTGAAAGCCTTATTGACTGTTGAAAGTTTAAAATGTTGACACTTTTAAAAGTTTACTTGCTTGCCTGCTCTATATTGATGGAACAGTTCTTTGGAGGACCAAAATGGCCTTTCTCAATGAACTGGTAAAGTTGCAAATGTGGGCTTTGGTTGTTTTATAGTGATTATGTTGATAGTTTTCACTAAGATGTTTAGATTTTTTTTCTCAGGTATTTAGGAACATTTTCAATCTCTGTTATGATTTCTTATTATACTTATGTAAATACACATAAGTCATTTGTGGAATTCATGAAAACTGTATGGCAAACATGGATGTCATGCATACCTATAAATTTTAAGACATTTTAAATTAAATGTTTAGATACCAATTGTAAGAAGAATTGCAGAATAAACTAAGAAATTGTGTAATCCATTGGGTCTCCCATTCATTCAAGAGTCCATTTAAGGGGGAATTTAATAATACTGCAGACCTTAGAATACACTAAGAAAAAAAAAAAAGCGTTTGGTAGAGAGGTGTTTTCTTCTTTCCCAGTTAAATTACCCTGATGTCCATTTCTGTTTTTATAATCTTCAAATGGCTGGTTTAAAATGTAACAGCTCAGAGGTTTCAGTAAGGACAAAAATAATTGTATAATGATAGAAAATGACACCAAACTTTTCAGTGGCGTATGCCATTTATACCTATTTTTGTTGGCCATTTGTGAACTGTGAGGATTACTGATGGCACAGTAGAAAGTAGTGATAATCCTATCATTCTAGTCATCCTTCCATTCATTGTTGATCAAGCTAAAAGAACTCAGAGCAAATAAGGAAAACCAGTATGCATTAATGACTTGGAGTTTCAAAACAACCACAAGAACATTATTCTTGATAGGGCTGTATCCGTGGCAAGAAATGAGCCAGACAAAGGATCATCACCTCTTTAGCCTTCCTGACTGAGACAGCCACAGATAAACACAGCCTGAGACTGGATCCAAGCCTGTAATTCCAAGTGCTGCAGTATGCCAGCAGGCAGAGGCACCAAATGCTCGGAGTCAGGCAGGAGGCGGCTGTGACTGCCTGGGAATACTGTTCCTGTGGCCTCTGTGGACAGGAACCTCTCAGTATTGTTCTGCTGCTCTGCTCATCTCATTTGCAGGACTGCTGTCTTGGCTGGGTGAGTAGGGCAGAAACTAGTGAGGGAGAACCCTTGGCAGGGTGCTCTGCGTTGCCATGTTACAAATGTGGCAACTGCTGCGTTTCTTTTGAGCTGCAAGAAATTTACATGGAGTGTGTTCAGATGGGGTGTCATTCTCCTGCAAATGCCAGCCTGGCTTGGTATGGTCCTGACAGCTGATTGATTGATTTGATTCATTGCCTGGATAAGCAAACATATGAGACATGACAGGCTGTATAGCCTTTAAAGACTTCTCCCATTTTGTTGCTTGCTGTAGGCTTAGAGTTAAATATAGTCGAAGATTTGGAATCAGCAAAGAGAGCGAACTAAAAGTTGAGAGTAAGGAGTCAAATATCACTGTAACAGGATTATTTCCAGAATGTATAATTTTTTCCTTTTCAGGAGAAGAAAAAGATGATGTATTTATTCACATCAAATGAACAGGGACAGCAAGAAAATGACAATATTGTGTGTTGCAAAGGTGTTTGAGAATATAAGTGCCTGTGAGTCCTTGAAAGATGAAATAAAGTAAATCAGCAGCAAGATAATGCTAAAAGTTATGTTTGGGTAGCAAAGACAAACAACTAAGATAATCTAGGCTATCTAGGCTATCTAATGCATCAGTAATTCTAATTTCATTGTAACTGATAAGGAATGAAATTTGAAGCATGGCTAAAATACAGACACTCAAAAGAGAATCCACTACAAACAGAATGATAGGAGCAAACATGCTTAAACACTTGGAGGAGCATTCACAGGAGGAAGCACTGGCCTACAGTTCTCTGGGCTCATGTCAGATGAGGATTGCATAGGGCTGGAAGGCACTTCTGTTACTGCCTTACACCTGCTATTAAGTAAGCGCATTTTAAACTAAAAAATATTTTACATGCAATCCATGATTTGCCACAGAGAGTTGTTGTTTAAAATATCTGATTGTAAAAGCATAGCAAGATTCCAGAAAGGGAGTGAACAGCAAACTTCATCTTGTAATCAGGACCTGAAATCAAGGACTGGCAATCAAGACTTGGTTTTCTTGAATGTTGCAACTCTGTAAGTGAGCATAAACGAAGGTACACAAATGTAAAGCTTACTCCTGGTATAATTTCTTAGCTTATTTTTAGTCTCCCTGTTTTTATTTTCTGTATTTCAGGTTTGGTGGAGCATATGTGTCAAGTGGTATATGAAGCATGACTTGTAGTACTCGGAATCATTTGAGATTGTAATTTTAATAATTAGTCGAATGAGTGAGTGATGAAAACACTTAGCATTTAAACTGATTTTCAGGTTTTTTACAGCTCGCTGAGATAATTGGCTGAGTTCCAACTATTTGCAGCTTTTTCAGGATCCTCCCAGCTGGAAGAAATGACAGAGGCTTTGGTTCCCATTTTCAAAGTTTAGTCATAAGCATTAGAAATAGACATGTGGAAACGAATGAACCTGAGATGAAGGGTTGGTGTCAGTTCTTTGAGCCAGTTGCGTGAAAAGTGGTCAGCTCCAGAGCTGTTAAAATAGGCACAGTTTATAGGCACAATATTAAAATAAACAAAACATTGTGAAAAAGTTTAACTCAAAGAAAAGGAAAGATTTTAGAGATTGGGGTAATCTCTGTTTCTTTTAGAGTTGTTTAGACTGCTTTCTGGTGACATATCCTCTCCTCCCATGACACCTGAGTGGAACTTGTCCCACTGAGATCTTCAGCAGTGCTACTGTTAGAGACAGCAGTGAACACAATGTAAACAATATTGAAAATCTTGGGTTTTTAGAATTTGCACTTTCCTGTGTGGGATTTGATATCAGCAGTTTTTCGTGGATGGCAGCTCAGTGTTCTGGAAAGACCTGTGGTACATTTCCAGATCATTTTGTAGGAACAGTTTCCCACTGGTGGTGATAATTGCAGAGCCCTGGGAAGCCAGCAAAAATCTGAAACAGCATGACTACTTCAGCTTTGTGTGAATGTGGCTGTATTTCTTCAGGAGGCTGAAGGTTCTTTAGATGCCTTTACGATGCCACTGTGAATATGAGCTAAAAAACCCTGTCACGGCTGAGTTGGCACCGTGTGAATTTAGCTTAGGTGTGTCTGTCTTGGCGTTTCCTGACCTAAGCTTATACACTGGCATTAGAGTCTATAAAGTCAGTGAATGTTGATCAGGATTTCATATATGTGCCTCAGTGCTAGTCCTGCTGTATCCAAGCTTGTGCTGGTGATGCTCATGTGGTGTGTCTGCCTTGTGGTCTAGATTTAGCCAAGCTCTTCAATTCAAACAGAGCTCTTTTGTCAATCAAATGCTGCATCTGGGCAAGGAAGACCTACCAGAAACAGTGTTGGGTTGAACCTAGTGAAGGGAATGGGCTCTGCTGGTTGATATGTTGTGCATGCTCAGTAATAACTGTCTGCAGGGCTGTTTCCCTCCACTATCTGGGGTATTATTTTACCTCTGATAACGGAGAGTTGATTGTAAAAAGAAAACAATATGGAGGTGGATGCTTTATAAACAAGCAGTAGTGTTTATTGTAATGAACTTTGTTTTTCTTGACCACTTCTGCTATTGAGTGCTTGTTGCTTTTTTTGTCTAGATAGAGTTGAAAATCGCTCCTTAAAGTGTTTCTATTTTGAAACTGTCTGTTTTGTACTGCCTCTAGTTTTAAGGAGGCTTAAGAGTACTAGTACAAAAAAGATATCTTAAGAAGTACTTATGTTTTGGACAAAGAGGAACTGTCCTATTTTTAAGGATTATTGCAAGCACTTTTTATAATACTGGTTTTTTCCACTTTCATGAAGAATTTTCCTATAAACTATCAAGAATTCACATTTAATGAATTGACAATTCTAAACATGTGGATGTAATTCATTTCATAAGGAGATTTAGGGAAAAATAGAGTAAAACAGTTACATTGTCATCTAGACAGTATTTATACTCAATATATTAGTAGTTTTATAAAATTATTTTTTACTCATATTCTCATTTTGCATTATTAAATTATACTGATTTGCTTAATTATTGTATCTTCTTGTGAAAGCTAATAATTTAAAGATCCCTTTGCATGAATGGACATCTTTATATCCAATAAGTAAATACCTACAACTGAATTTTAATGTCAACATCTTTTCATCATCTCTCCTAACAGTACAAAATTATGCCTTTTATACCTCAGCATGGTGTTTGTACGGCTTCAGTTCAGAGCTTTGCCTATAGAGTTGTGCTAAATAAATGGTTGTTGTGTAATTCCTTATAGGAGGCTCTTCTGTCCCAGGTGATTCCTTCAGCAAGCAAACTGAAGGGGACAGATATGCCAGACTAGGCCCAGGTGCTAATTTTGTCTAAAAAAATAAGAGATAATGTATTTTTCTTCAAGTCCTTGCCTGTAGTGGAGTTGTTTATCTACAACACACGTTTACGTGCTAACTGGCATTATTTTGCCATGATTACACCTTCAGGCTCTGAAGTCTTATAGCTTTATGTGATTTAACAGCATTCAGTCTGGAGTTGCACTTGATTGTCACTGGGATTTCTGCAGTTTTATTAGCTCACTATTACATTTCATGTTCTGTTTTCTCATCATTTCTGTGGATCTTGGCTTTTGTCATTCCTCCGGTTCAGTACTGTTGATGACCTTTAGTTGCTTTTACTTGAACTCAGAAGATGAATCCAAAATCCTCAGTAAAATAGCTGGCTTTGTGATCTGATCCTGGATCTCCTCAAGCTCCATACCTTATCTATGTGTTTCCCATGTGCCTTCCTGTAATCTTCCTTGGAAGTCCTGTAGTGCATGGTTGTACATCTGGATTCAGGCAAGGCATCTGCTCAAGCCGTAGATACAATGTCTAGAGGAATCATGGAATCAGAGTGATTTGATTTGGCAGGGACCTTAAAGATCATCTCATTCCAACCTCTCTGCCATGGATACCTTCCACCAGACCAGGCTACTCAGAGCCCCATCCAACCTGGCCTTGAACGCTTCCAGGGATGGAGCATCCACAATTTCCCTGGGAAACCTGTTCCAGTGTCTCAACACTCTCATGGTAAAGAATGTCTTTCTATTACCCAATCTAAAACCCACTCTCAGTTTAGAGCCATCACTCCTTGGCCTATCACTACACACCCTCGTAAAAATTCCCTCTCCTGCTCTCTTGTAGCCCTCTTTAGGCACTAGAAGGTGCTATAAAGTTTCCTTCTCAGAACCTTCTGTTGCCCAGGCTGAACACCCCAGCTGTCTTAGCCTGTCTTCACAGGAGAAGGGCTCCATCCATCTGACCAACTTGGTGGCCTTCCCTGGACTCATTCCAACAGCTCCATGTCCTTCCTGTGCTGGGAGCCCAGAGCTGGATGCAGGGTTCCAGGTGGGGTTTCAGCAGAGCAGAGGGGCAGAATCCCCTCCCTGGCCCTGCTCCCCACGGTGCTTTGGATGCAGCCCAGGATACAATTGGCTTCCTGGGCTGTGAGTACACACTTCTGGCTGGGGCGTGACATGGACATCACACAATATGTGTCTCAGAAAGTACAGAATAACTTCTATTTTTTCCTGCCCTTTTTTATTATGTGTTTTTGAGGTGGCTTCTTTTAACAGCATTTGACAGGCAATGTTGAATAGTGCAGAAAATACCTCAGTTTCCTTAAGGATGAAGAGTTACCTGATTTCTGGTGTCTGGGACTGTATGAGACATGAGCAGAAGGAAGACAGGCCACGGAGGCCCTAGGGTCTGTGGGTTGGTCCTGGAGGATTATCTATCTATCAGCAGGTCTGTATGCATTTAGTTGTGCCGCAATGCAGCAATGCAAAGAGGAGTATTGTTCCAAGCCACAATGTGAAGTTTCTTAAATCCTCTCATTATTGACTGATGCAAGCCTGTAGTCACAGGTCCCCAGTACTGGAGCAGTCACTGGAGTGGTTCACATAAATAAAGTGTTTATGGACAGAATATATGATTAGGAAAGTGGAGTATAGGTTTTCACGTGATTCTTGTGTTTCTTAATCAAGCCGGCAGATAATATGTGAAATGTGTTAGCATCTTGCATCAGCATGCTTTGCCATATTTAAAAATGCATCTAGCTGAGGCTGATTGTATATTTGATCAGTGTACTCTGCAACCAAGGATCCATTTAAGATATTAAAATGAGCCTATATAAGATGCTGCAAATTGTTTCAAATGTTGTTAACTAAGAAACTAAACACATTCCTTTCCTGAGCTAAACAACATACAAGATAAGAGATTTAGAGATAGGAATTTTATCTTTTTTGAGGTATTGAAAAAACTCGGACATCCTCTAAAGAAATCAGAAAAGCTGACATTCAAGACCTCCTTGTAAAGACTGCCCTTTAGAGGAAAGATTCTTGACATCTGCTCTAAGAACAGCTGTTCTAACCTGTGATACAACTAAACATTTCAGAGAAGTCTAAAATGAAATACTACTTTTCAAGGGTACTTAGCTTTTAGTTGTTTTTATTTTAACTCTCCTCTTCCCCTCTCTTGCCTTCTATACCTTTCCTTCCCATGCTGGAATTTTTTATGGTTTTATAGTGAAAGGAGGAACAACACAAACTTCTTACTGGAAATACATGTTGGCAAAAAAAAAAAAACACAAAAAAAAAAACCACACACACAAAACACAAATTAATTTATCTCCAATAACAAGAGCCCCAAGAAAAAAATCCATCAAGCACTTAGTATTCGTAGCTTCAAGGAACTTAGTTTTTTTAATTGGGTACAAACCATTAGAAGTATTGCTAATGCTGCATCTCCAAAGAGTTGAATGTCTTCAACAGTTTGATGTTTTTCTTCCGAAGTTCACCTGATCACTGCAGTGATCACACTGACAGTGGGATGGAGTTGAAACTCAAGCTTGTTAAATATTAGATTAAAACCCAGTGCAGAATTTGTAGCCTAAGGCAGCACAAATATTGTAAAATTTAAATGATAAATCATTTGAGAGAGGAATAACCCACTAGACTAATGGATATACAGAAAAAAATGCCTCATTTAATTGCTGTTAGAAAATGGGAGAAACTCTGGGGGGTTTAGAAGTTCATAGCCTTCAGAGAAACTCTAACACAGATTTTACAACATTAGCTACTGTGGTGCAGAATGCTTCAGGTCTTCAAGAACAATTTCTGTGTCATTTCATCTATCCTTATATCTGTTGAGAACAAGTCTGTGCTTTCCTTGTCCTCACTGTTCTAATAGAAGGATTATTTGCTAGGGCTCACCTCTCTAACTCTTTGAAAATTTATGCTCTGTTTCTTATGATTTCCTCACAGTTATACTTTTTCTGCAAGAGTATTTTCTCCCTCTGAAATTTGTTTTGCTATTGTATTTACATAAACACACCAGCAGCAACCATCTAATTCTTTTTATTGCTAAGCTAATCAAGAAAGGTCTTTTCACTTCCCCTGCAATCTTACTTTTCTTTATCATTACAATGGCCCCCCTTTACATCTGGTTTACAAGTGACACTACTGCTTCTCTGTTTTCTAGAAAATGGAAAATCACAGATTCACATGTCTAACTTGTATTTCAGGCTTATGATAATCCTGTTTTTCAGTAGGTCACCTGAACCTTTCCCTTCTGTTGTTCCAACACCTTAGTTCCTTTTTTATAATAGTACTTCTTCGTCAATCTGTGAGGATAGCAAATGGGATTTAGATCACAAATTCTTAGGAAATCAGCCTGCCTTATTTCTGCTACTCACAGACAACATATTTTCTTGGCAATTATAAGCTTTTGCAGTTTGCATGGAGACTCGTAGTTCTTTTTATTCTACAAATACGTCAGAGATTTGTGTGCAGATATGCAAATGGTATAAGTGCTGCTCTTAAAATTAATTTGCTGTCTTCTTTGATAGATCTGTAGAAGGTGCTACAAAATTTCTGTAATGTGCCATCTGTTTTATGTATGTTTTCTGGTTGACATGCACTCGCTTGAAAAATGTGACAGTAGCAGAGGGAAAAGGCAGCATTATTTATCCCTGGTGTTACTGTCCATAGAACCCATGAAATACCTTAAAATCATTTTAATATTAAGAGAATCAATCTTCTTGTGCTATCTCCTTACTTTGCCTTCTGTGAAGTATTCCATATAGGACATATATAGGACAGGAATTCTGTGTTTGCAGGAGAATAGGCTTTTAAAGAGAGATATTTTGAGTTCTGAGAAAAAATTACTACCTTCCTATATCCTAAACCCTAAGACCCTAAGCTTCCCTAGCAGAGTTTGTTACTTCTTGAAGTCAACAATATGTATAATAGATAAAGAAGGTGCTTGCTGCTTTGCGTATAAAGTTGGGCCCATAAAAACAAAATACTTGAGTTCTGAAATGTTTGCATGCAGTATATGGAACAGAACCACCTGAATATGAAAACAAGACTTCTGAATAATGCTTGTTGCAAGCAAAACCAGACTGGAATACAGCTCTGTGCTAGACAAGTACTTTTCAGAATGTCCAAAGTATACTAAATATTTTTTATATTTATTAACTGCTGAATGAATCTGTTATAAAACCTAAATAAATAAATGAGCTTGTAAAAAGAGGTGTAAGGTAAAGTCTTGTCAAAAGTACTATATGTAGATGAAGAGATCCTAAGAAAAAGAACTGAACTTAGGAGATATTACCGCTGAAAGACAAAAATGTAAGAAACCGATACCTTTATACTTCAGTGTATACTGTTCAAGGTTGTAGTAGTCCATGCATTTTCAAACTAACAGTGCATCAGTGACTGCCTTCATGAGTGTAGCATTTTTGTTGTCAAGATGACTTTTATCAACAGGTAGTCACAACTAATCTAAAAGCAGTTCTGAATTCTAGGAACCAAGAGGAAAATCTGGCAGGTAATAGTTTTCTGGAATCTGCATACTGCATATTTAGATATGGAGGAGGTAAACTTAATTGTTAATTTTCTTTACCAAACTATAGATATTTGTTCATTTTTTGAGGGTGGTTATTGCATTTTTTCTAAATCATATAAATATACAAATCACTGTTATCAGCTGTAGATTTGGAGGTGCTTTAATCTGAGGAGGGCTCTTCCTTTACTGGGACAAAAGTTCTTTACCTCATCTCTCTGTGGGGTAAGAGATAAAGTGACATTTTTAAATAGCCTACATGGTTTTCAAACTATAGGACATTTTAAAAATAAAATTAAAACAATGATGCATTTCACAACAGATTATGACCTGCCTCTACTTGAAGAAAATATTAGTTTGCCTTCATAGTTGAAAGAACTAATTTTGGAAATCAACAGGCTAATAGTCTATTTCTGTTCAGCATAGTCTCATTTAAAACCCTGCTAAAGAAAGCGAAGGGGAAAAAAAATCACATGGACAGATTTAGAAGTTCACAAATGCCAAGTGGGAAAGCTTCACAACTGCTGTAAATTGGATGTTTGCACATTAGAGTGTGAATGCTGATTTTAACCTTTCCATCGAGAATTTTGTATGCTGTGTAATTGACAGGTGAGAACTATATTCCCTTATTAGCTTCCCACCTCTGTTACTTCCTAGGCACAGGACTAGACAGGGGTCAGAAACAGAACATCAGTAATAGAAAGCAGGAGCTGGAAGTAGGATGAATGTTGGGAAAAGTGGAGCTATTGCTAAATCCTATTTACTTTGATACATGTAACAGCTCACTTGGAAGTCAAACTGTTCCATGCTTGTTTAGGGGTTTTGCTTTACTATGATGTTTTTCAGACTGTGTGTTTTCTTCAGTTGATGCCTGTGATATTTGTGCCAGTATTTGGTGTATTAAGAACAACATTTCTGGCACCTTACAGATTGTCATTGTATGTGCAATACTCCATGGAGCAAATGTACTTTAGGGCGCTATTTTTGTTGTCATTTGCCATGTCTATAAGGAAGTACCTGTGGGGGTCTACTGCAGACCAGAGGCTCAGCCACTTGATGGATATGTAGAGAGGAACAGCTAAGAGTTCTATATCTCTCCAGAAACTATCCACTCAACAATGCTTAAAATGCTAGCTTTTATAAAGTTTTGGAGGGTTAAAAAGTAAAAATTTAATTTTGAAGCAAGGTAATAAAACCCTGTATGGGATTGTATTCATATAGATGTCCTATGCAAAAGTATCCCTTGGTTGTGTTTCAAAGAGAAGGTAGGCATGGCCTAACTTTGTCTGTAGTACAATTTGTAGCTGTGGTGCAAAGTTTTCTTCCACGTTTTCTTTCCTCAAACCTTAAAGCACCATTGGTCACCCTGATATTTCTGCCATACCATCATAGTTTCACTCTCCTGCTTAAAATAAAGAGCTTGCATTTCAATTAGGGTATATGTTAATTTTTAAAATTTGTGCAGTGTTGATTTAAAGCTTTCTAAGCTGTGAGAAATAGAATACCTGCTCTACTTGATTGCTTCCACCTCGCATTTATTGCTGAACATTTGTTTTATTTATTTAGTGAGAGTTGGCAAGGATGTGAAGGGGCATGGCTGTGCTGGTATGCAGACCAAATGCTTAATCCAGCCTATACCAATGAATTATTTCCACTCCTGTTGCTATCCATACTAGTCATTTTATTGAGAGTTAAAGTCAAATGTTAGTATTAACTAAACTATTGGGATTCTTGATTATTGAAACCAGGTTTGGAATTCTTTACATTTATCTGAAGCATCTGTGTTTTCTAAATCTGGCTAGAACAATGCTCTAAGAAGAGACTTGCTTACCAATTTGCAGCTTTACATTGTTCTAACTCTCCTACAATCAAAGAAGAAAACTAGGGAGACCAGGTCTATACGTTTTTCAAAGTTTGTAGATATTTGGTATTGAGTTAGTCTTTTTTAGCAAACGGTTTTATTGACAAGGTCTGCTAAGTAGATGGAAGGTTTACAATTTTAAAATTCATTCATTAAAAGAGTGTTATATTATTGGATTTATGCTGAGACAAACAAGGCTGTCTCTGGCAAATATAGGCATTCATTTTAAACATTTATTTGAAACACATTTTGTCTTTTAAACATAATGAGTTACAGATAAAAAATGGCCAGTTTTATTGATAAGATAATTTTATGTTGTCATTTTTCATTTCCCTTTTAAAAAACTTTTGAGATAGTGACACTAGTTTCCTCAATTATCACCATATTGCTTTCCATGAGGAGATTGGAGGAGACACTAGAGAAATGCAGCATGTTTAGATTCAATATAAGGCTTTAAAAATATGAGATTTGTCAGTAGTGAAAAAAAAGTGTACAGCATAATTTTTATTCATGATGTATTGTGTTAGCATAGGAGATATAATGATACATTGGTAGTGTAGGATTTATGACAAGACTGTAGGTAAAATGTTCTGTTTGCTGTTTTGTTGCCAAACTTGACAAGAAGCAAATATAAACTATCAAATATCAAGGTAGGTGGGAAATTTTTTTTCCATAAAATCTAGCATGTAGTTGTTTGTGAGTCTGCTGATTGTGGAATTACTCCTTTAACTGAAGAGTCAAGAGATCCCCTCTGGGATCTTGGGTTCGGTGTAATGGGTGGGGATAGAAATGAAAATTTCCCAGAGGTTCAAGCTGCTCAGAGTGTCCCTGGCAGTGGGAGAAGTGCTTGTGACCTCAGTACAGGTACCTTTCAGTTTGTTATAGAGGCAGTGATTAAGTTCTCATGGGAGCAGCAAGCTGAGAGTCTGGGCTTAGTTAGCACAGGTAGTTGTTTAAAATGAAGATCTGAGACAAGTACATCAAAGACAAGACACTCCTTGTGAAAGACTGACGGCTTTGAGGGATTGCATGCAGCGAGCAATTGTTAGGTACTGTTTTCAGAGACAGTGGTAAGAGAAGCTTAGGATATCAATTGGTTATTACAGTGTTGAGGTGAATGTTTTCAACACTTGACAAATACTTCTCTTACAGTCATAAACTGTCAGGCTTTGTCTGAGGCCCAGGGCTGGTACCTGTTCCATCAGCTCTGCCAGCCTCTTCTTCTGGGATGCTTTATTCCAATACTTGTCCTTCCCTGCAGATTTAACAGGTTTCACACTTGTGAGATGCATTGCCAATGAGAGTACTAGTAGAAACATTTTGCAGTTTTCTAGTATGTTAGGTAGGTCTGTCACTGTATGTGTTGTAATCTGTGAAAACAATGTATTTTGGGAATGATTTGCATTTTCTTGATGCTGGTGATGCACATGAATACTTAGAGATGTAAATTAAAGAGAGTATTTTGCATTTAGAGAGAAAGAAGGATGAACACTTGCTTTTGCAGATGATTTTAAATACATCCCTGTTCACCAAATGTGAGGCTGTATTCTGTGTTGAAAGATGAGCAATAATGCATTTCTTCATAAACTTTGTGTCTCACAGATTACCTTGCCCATTGAGGGAAATTGATACTTACACTGATTTTTCCATATCACAGCCTTTGTGTCCTTCAGAAAGTTTGTTGTAGTCAGAAATAACTCATTCCTTTAAACTGATACTATGTTGTTTTAAAAGTATTTGTAGCACTACTCTTTTTCCACCTCTCAAATTAACTGTGGTGGTATTTAAGAGAAGTGAGATGGCTTTTAGGATTGAGGTCCATGTGCTGAGAGACTTAGCCAAGAGAACAAATTTGGAGTTTGAGGTTTAGGTCTCTTCTGGTTTTGTTTTTTTTTCTTTTAATTAGTGAAGAAAATGAAAGCACACTAATACTCTTTTAGACTTCTGTGACATTTACTGTAATTTCAGTTATTACAGTAACTAGCTGCTTTACATGCACTTTATAAGTTATTTATAAGTTGCTTGAATAATTTTTTGCTCTTAATTACTTGTTTTGGTTATTGCTCATATTAAACATTTTTGCTAACCCATGAATAACTATGAACTTAAATACATAGCAGCTCTCATTGTTTCTGATTAAGTAAAGTGTATTGATCAGTGCATGATTAAAGACTCTCCTGTTAAGCATATGGATAAGTGTATACCTGGGCATCCACTGTTTGTATTTGAGACTTCCTGTGCCTCCAGGTGGACAAATAGTGAGGACACCACCTGAAATTCGTTCAGTTTATTTCTGCATAAGCTGTGATACAGTGTTTTTCACTTTCCATTGAGTCAACTTATTTTTGAATTAACCTCAGTGAAAATCAGACTTTATATATGAGTGTTCAAATTCCACCCAACACCAAAGAGCATTTTTACTTAATCAAAAGAACTGTGTTCCGTTCTTAAATTTCCACCTCTTTTTTTTCTATTTTATTTTGTTTGTTTGTTTTACTTTGTTTTGTTTTAATTTTATTTCTATTTTTTTTAGTGAGTGACAGTTGCTTCAGGAACCTTGCCGAGGATCGTAGTGGGATAAACCTTAAAGATCTGGTCCAAGACCCTTCTTTGTGAGTATCTGGCTCTTTTTGCTAAGCAAAGAAAAGCTTCTTCCTGATATCCTTGTGAGTAGTTTTGTAATTATATAAAGTAGTATGATGAAGTACATATAATGCTTTAGTGGTTTATGCTTGCCAATTTGTTAGTCTTTAATACAAGCAGGTATTGTTAGAACCACCTTGTTTTTAATGTAATTCTGTTCATGAAGTAACATCCAGAGAGCACATACAGTAAAGGGTGCAAGCGTCATCAGAGGTGTAACAGATGGTGCATGCTGGTCTTTCTATAGAGGACTTGTATGCACATTGTTCCCCCCCTTTTTTAAGGAAGAATTGCATATAAATTAGAATATAACTAGATAATTATGTTATTGTCAGTTACCTTAACATCTAGAATCTGTTTTCTTTGTATCTGATTTCATACAGCTGATGTTTGTTTCTTCCTCTGCTACCTGTTTCAATTTGAGTATATGTGCACGTGGTCTAAATTTTGCTTCATCACAAGACTACTGGTCTTTATCTGAGTATTTTATCTTTCTCTAAAATAAAATTCAATCTCATGAGCTCTGAGCCAGACTTGAAATTGTATCAGACCTTTTTGTGTTCAGTTTTTTGTGGAGTTTTTTGTTTGTGGGGTTTTTTTCTCATCTGTTAACTTCAGTACTAGCTGAAGATGTTCTTGCCTCTGTGTGTGTACCACTTGTTATCAGGGAAGGGAAAAAGAGAAAAAAAACCTCACATCTTTTTAAGGTGAATGACAGTGCATTCCACAGTGGGCTCTAATGTGATTGGTCCTTGATACTGAATGAGCAGACTTTTTAGTATTGATTGAGAAATAGTGAAAAATAAGGTGCATTTGGCGTCTTATTTCAGATACAACGATTTATAGTAATTAAGTAGATGAAGTAGGTGCAGAATTTTTGTCACGTTGCTACAGGTAAATGACATATATGCATATATAGATGCGTTCTTGGGCAGTTTTGACGTAGTGTATGTAATTGGTGATTTGTACATCTGAAATGATAGTGGTACAAGGGGCAAGTATAATTGTTGCTTGATATGTACAGAGTCAATGCAATAGATAAATTTTTAATAATTACTGTTTAAGTGTTGAAGTTGAAGCTGTTTCAAAGGTCTTAATTTTCAAAATTTTTCTGTTGAGTGGTATTTTTTTGAGTATTTTTGATTGGTTGGTTGGCTTTGTTGATTCTTGTTTGTTTGCTTTAGAATTATATGTGGGCATTGGAGCTGCAGATAGGCTTACATGCTACACCTAATTTTGGGCTTGCACCTCTAGAGTTTACTTTCAAAAGGTTGAATTGCCTTTGCTGTAGAATGATAATTTTCTGTATTTTTTATCAGAAGTGATGGAATCTTTTAATTTTCTTCAACTGTAACTCACATGAAGAATATTGTAATAAATTATTGTAATGTCCAAAAGAAATTAAATGTGTTGTTGTTTCTTATAGCATAAGAAGCATAAGTAATGGAACACAGCTATTTTTGTCACTTTGAAAGACTGAATAAAGTCTCAACACATTAGGTTTCAAGGACTGCTTATGATACTTAGCTGTATTACAGATTATAGTCCAAAAAAAGTTTCTTTCCTGCCAAATAATAAGAATGTATAGTCTTGGGTTTGTCTTTCCTAGTTGATAGTCTTGGTGTTTTATGACAGAGCACCTATTAAGAGTTCTTGCAAAATGTGTAAGAGTGTGAATGAATCTCCAAAATTAAGAAACTATCTAAAAGCAATATTGTTCAACCCAGACTTTTGTAGGTGACTCTTAAGGTCCCATGGGATCTGAATTCTTTGTTATGCAAAGGACACCATTGGGATGAAGCATGAGAGTGCCAGACAAAGAGATGTTTTAATCTTTTTTTGAAATAAAGAATAAAGTTTAATTAAAATCTTATGCTTATTTGGCTATGATCGATGCCTGTAATTATACCTAGATTTGTAAAATAGCATTTGATTAATCCTCTTACCAGTTTAATATTTACACTTTCAGATTTCTTTAGTGCTCATTTGTGCTGACTGTAGATGCACTGCCTCTGTTTCTTTGTAATCTCAGATGCAAACATTAGATTTACATAAAAAACTCTCATGCTTTCTCTGCAAATTGCTCTGTCCCTCTTTGTTTGCCACTCTTGGCTCTATAACAGACAACTTCTCTATTGTTATTGCAGAAGGCTCTTTTTTTGGACAGCTGAAAATGTGTCCTTATATTGAAGTGAAACTCTATCGAATAGCATTGGTTTTTTTCATTAATGTTTGGTTCATATCAAGTATGCCTGATTGTCAGAGTAGTCTTTTTTCCCCAGGTGATTTCCCAGCTGGAGCAGGACTGTAAATTTAATCTGCTTTCAGATCTCTCAGCAATGCTGATAAAAGCCTGCTGCTCAAATCAGTAGTTTGTATGTCATTAAATATACTATATTTAATGTATGTCATATAATCACAATTTGTATGTATATTGTATGTCTATACTTGTATGTCATTAAATCACAATTTGCTGTGTGTCAATAAAAATTAAAATTCTGCTAAAGGAAAAAAACCCAAATCAGCAATCATATCAAATAAACCTGAAGTGAGGAGTTACAGATTGTGGAAGAAGGAAGCATGCAACAGCTTTAAAATTAAATTTCTTTTAGTGGTGAATTAGAGAAATATTTAATGTCTGAAAAAAGTTGATAATAATTCAGCTGTTAAGGTGGTTTGAGAGTTACGTGCTGTTTTTTATTCATTGCAGATAATCATAGAATAGTTTGGGTTGGAAAGATCCTTTAAAGGTCACCTCCTGCAGTGAGCAAGGTTGTCTTCAAATAGATTGGGTTCCCTGGAACTCAAGGATATGTCTGCTATATATGGTGTCTTGTTTTGGACACAAAACTTAAAGATCCAGAGGTGTGTAGAAGAAAAGAAAAAGAAGACAGAAAATACAATCCATGGCATGTTAATTAATTGAGGAAACAGTGTCAAGGGAGGAAGTTTGAGAGTTCCACAGTATATAAAAGATTATTAAAGAGTTTTTTCTGTTTGCCTGGTGAGAAAGAATTAGTTCCATTTGTAGCAGACAACATTGATTGGATAGTTTGAAAAAAATTGTAAATGTCATTTGGTGAAGAAACTGGAATATATATCTAAGAATGTCAGGGAGAGTCCTGCAGATTATAGTCTTGGTATTTGATCCTGTCTAAGCGTGGAGAGCTGGAAGGGCAAACCATTTTTTTTAATTTCCTCCCTTTTTTGTTTTTCCTTTTCTTCTCTGAAAATGTATGCATCCTGGTTTGTCTTCTGTGTAATTAATATGACCAAAAACCAGATGGAACTTATTTTGATTTCTGTGAAGATAGCTTAATGTGGCTATGAATATTCAAATCCCATGATTTGGTTTAGATGATGCCCTGCCTACCATTCCAGTAACTCGTAAAAGATATTTAAAATATTTCATTCTACAGAGGAGATTATTCTCCATGAGAAGACTACAGGTATTTTTCTATTCATTGTCCTAAACAGCAGAGCTGCAGAGAGCAGGTGCAATTGGAGGAACTAGGCTGTTTGTTCTTAGATGATTGTTCAGACTTTATTCAGCTGAAGTAAAATGCAGTGGAAACAGCTCAAGATGCTAGCCAAGTCCTGCTTTTGTGGGGAAATCTCTGAGGCTTTGCAGCAAGGCAAAAGGCTGGTGCTCAAGGAAAGTTAAACATATTGATCAGTTCATTTGACCCCTTGCTCATGAGCAGGCTGAATGGTCTGCACTCCTCTGTTTTCCTGTCCCTTTCCACCCTCAATAACCAATCTGTGCTCAGGAGAAAAATGGGTTAGATACAATTCAATATGTCTATCAGCTGAAACTTCTCCTGGGATTTTTACTACTGCTTTTCTTTTCTCTCTAGAAGTTATTTAAATACACCTGAAGAGTGAACCATCATATTATTACAATGTTAGGTAAATGTCCACTACTTCAAGCAGAAGTTCTGTGTATAGGCATTCCCAAGTTTTAGTTCTTAGCGTCACTTTATTAGATGTTCCTTTCAGCTCTAGCCTGTATATAGACATAAAGTTCATAAAATACTTGTCTAAACAGAGAAGAGGATGCTTTTAATCTTTTTGTGTAATTCAGTAGCTGCAGCTGCAGATAATCACTGATGCATTTGTTTGGGGAACATCTTCTGAGCTTCTTTGAGATGAACAGTATCCAAGAGATTCTGAATAACTTCTTTCTAGGCAAAATGACATCACATCTAAACTGTGTTTCATGTTTCCTTCAGACTGATTATGAGAGTAGATAAATCTAAAATGTAAGAACAGGTGACTTTTGACAGGAAATTAGAACTTGTTTTAATAAGTATGTACTACAGAGAAGAAAACACTGTGAAAAGAAAATATTATTTACCCTGCATGTAATTGCATTAGAAAGACAACCAAAATGGTAATAGGCCCATGTTGAAAACTTGTAGATTAAGTTAGAGTTCCATTTATCATGACAGGAGATAGAAATCTCACAGAAGTCATCTTTATTCCTTAGTGTGTGTTACCGCCTAAGAAGGAGCTAGGTAATTCTTCTGGGAAGCAGTTGTGAGATCTTTAGAATTTGTCATGTAAAGCCTGAAGATGATAAAGGAATTCTTGAGGAGCTCTATTTTTTTAAAAAATGTTACTGAGTACATAAGATACACTGTAGGATTAAACAAATACCTGGATAGATGAGGGAGCAGCAGTGGATGTTGTCTGCTTTGAGTTCAGCAAGGCTTTTGGCACTGTCTCTCACAGCATCCTCATAGGCAAAGTCAAGAAATGTGGATTGGATGAGTGGATGTTGTGGTGGATTGAGAATGAGCTGAACCTGAACAGCATATCCCAGAGGGTTATAATCAGTGGCACAGGGTCTAGGTGAAGGCCATCACTGGTGGTGTCTTCTAAGGTTCGGTGCTGGGCCCAGAATTCTTTACCTTAATTCATTGATTTCTTGGATGAAGGGGCAGAGCCTCCTCAGCAGGTTCCCTGGGGACACAAAGCTGGGAGGAGTGGCCGATAGCCCAGAGGGTTGTGCAGCCCTGCAGAAGGACCTCAGCAGGCTGGAGAGATGGGCACAGAAGAACTGGCTGAAATCAACAACAGCAAGTGCAGAGTCCTGCACCTGGACAGGAATAACCCCATGGACCAGCACAGAGTGAGGGCTGAGCTGCTGGGAAGCAGCTCTGTGGAGAAGGACCTGGGGGTGCTGGTGGACAACAAACTGTCCCTGAGCCAGCAGTGTGTCCTGGTGGCCAAGAAGGCCAATGGGATCCTGGGCTGCATTAGGAAGAGCATTGGCAGCAGGTGGAGGGAGGGGATCCTGCCCCTTTACTCAGCCCTGGTGAGGCCTCACCTGGAGTGCTGTGTCCTGTTCTGAATGCAATCCCATGCAAGGTGCTCTTTTAACATGACCCACTCTGGTCCCTTTCAGTCTTACTCATTCTGTGATTGGACTTGATAAATGCACTGTGAATCTGTCTGTTAAACTGGATGTAAAACTTCCGTT
Source organism: Pycnonotus jocosus (assembly GCA_013400435.1). Lineage (NCBI taxonomy): Eukaryota > Metazoa > Chordata > Aves > Passeriformes > Pycnonotidae > Pycnonotus > Pycnonotus jocosus. Next base: position 104,176 of record VWYP01006829.1, on the reverse strand, counting down.
TCCATCCTCACATGGAGGAACCTGTCTAGTAGTTTTTGAGATAAAATGAGAGCTTTGCTCATCATTTGAAAACCAGTGGCATATTCTGTCTTGCTGAAGGTTACAAATTCAATGTTGTGAGGATACCAAGCATCCCCCTTTCCCCTTTGTGCAGCTTTTTGAGTGTTTTCAATGCCTGTTTCTTTTATTTATCTGCTGCTCTCAGTAATGCTGTATAGAGAGGAAACATTTATTTGGTCATTCTATCCACAGTTATCTTGTTGTGCAGCAACCTTCTAGTGCGAGTTCATGCTCAGTTGTTTGTCCATTATTGGACTATATTAGCATGTTTTCCCAAATAGGGTTACAAAAATAGTTCTCTGCTTCTCTTGCCTCTTGAGCTCATGTATAAGCATCAAGTGATTTTATCAGGTTATCTTTATAAGGATGACTGGAGAGCTGTCTGTGGTAGTCCAGACTACTCTGTTATGCAGAGAAGCAATGCTAAGCATTACAGAAGTGCTGCCTATTTTAAGCATTGAGTCTAGTGAAAAAGTTGTACTTGACAAACTTCCAAAGATCTGAGACTTACCAAAAGGAATTCATGAGGATGAGTCTAGTCTTTAAGTACTTCTTAAAGATGATATACAAAAAATGGGCTTCATGCTATCCTTATGGTTTCTCATTGATCTGGGAGATTAAGACTGTAGGAGTGTATATATATTTCCATATAGGGAAAGGTTTGGGACTTGCTCCTTGTATTTCTTATAAGCTAAAAGACCTAGAAACTTCTGTAAAGTTTGGATAGCCATTGGCTCAATGCCAAGAGACCAGTACCTGTTGGACCTTTTCACTGTCTGTCAAAGCCTGTATCTGTTTCTATTGGCAGCCTGCTAGTAAGGCCCACCTGAAACATTAGGTACTTAAGGAAAGACAAAGAAGCTCAAGGGGCTTTTTGGAGTATCTTCACAGGGAGCTAGAGGCTCCTCTAGCACCTGTGCTCTGCTTTATCTTTTGCTTATGTAATTGTTTATTGTTTTGCACCTATTCAAACCTTTTGCATTACGAAACACACTCGAAGAGCTGTTTTGCTAATTTTTTAGCCACTCCTCTGCAGGCTGGACCCTTGAAGTGTGGGTTAATCCCACATAAGACAAACTTTTATCTGCTTCAACTGCAAGCAGAGTTTTCATGTGCCTTAAAAAATTCTATTTGCCCTTTCTTCAAGATAAATGAAACATGATTAAGACCTTAACTGGCCAGGGTTTTTTCTCCAGCCAGTTTCTCTGCTTGGCTTCTCTGTAGTCCAACCAGCTTCCATCAGATGTATCACAGAGGATGTTCTGTTCCTCGTTTGCCAAATCTGCTTTACATCCAGTCATATGAACAATTCCCTAAATGTTTTCTCTGTTACTTACACTTCAAGAAAAACAATTCTCAACCTAGAAGATTCTTTGGCAGTTTCTAGCAAAAATGGCTAATACTGCATGTGTCCTTTGGTTAAGCTTAATGACACATAAACCTATAGGAACAACTTCATCTGTTTGAAGCAAACCCATAGCAGCAGACTGCAAAGCAGAACTTAAAAAAATGTCTTTTTAAAGCACTTAGTAATTTTCAGCTCTAATGATTTTTACATCTTGGCCCAAAGCAGTCTCCTGTAGCCTCTTTAAAGCTCCATGTCAGTTTTATCTACCAATAGTAGTTACATTCAGAGCAAACATGTCTTCTCTTATCACACAGTTATCAAATACTTAGAAGGAAATTTCTTCTTTTCGCTCCTGCAATACCCTGTGGTAGCCTGCAATTAAGAAGTTTATGAACTAATCAAGTAACTGCATAAATTGTTCTAGAACTAGAGGCTGTGCAGCCCCAGTGCTGTGTCTGGACTGATAAATATTGTTGAGGGGAGAGAGTTGGTTGTTTGCATGGCAGCTGCATCTTGGGTGTTCCATCTCTCTTCTCAGTTCTAGTACTAGTTTCAGGATTAAGTCTTGTACTTCTCTGTGGTGCAGGGATGCACTGCTTCAAGCTTGTTGGCTGGGAACCTCTATCTAAACAAGTTTAGGGATTTTCTCTGCATATGGGATCTGTAAGGATATATCATGTTTGTTGAAATGAGAAACTTCATCATTGCTTGTGGAGATTTACTAGAGACTTCATTTTCATGTTTAAAGTTTGTTGTTATTATTAAATGTATTAAACTTGCATTTAGGAAAATAAATTAAAATGTTAGAAAAAAATTTAAGGGTTCAAAAGAAAAGCAATGCCCTTCATGCTCCATTTCATTTTTTTGCCCTGTGATGTCTGAAAAGAAATACATAGGACTCAAGTTCAGAAATCTTGATCAAGTTTGTCTAGCCAGTATCACAGTTATTAAAAGTTATTTCTATGTTTGTTTTAAACCTTCATTTTAAAATTGCCCACTCTGCTTCTGACTTCAAATTCATGCCTGCGGCGGTGCGCTCTCCCAGCAGCCCCAACTAGCTTCGGGCACACCGGCCACAATCAGGGGTACGGCTCGGTCAGGTGCACCGGCGGTGCACGACCTCACTTTCCCTTGTGGGGTCTTCTCCCCCCCTGAGGACGTCAACGGGGGACCGTGGCGAGGGCAAGAAGAGACGGGANAGGACTCAAGTTCAGAAATCTTGATCAAGTTTGTCTAGCCAGTATCACAGTTATTAAAAGTTATTTCTATGTTTGTTTTAAACCTTCATTTTAAAATTGCCCACTCTGCTTCTGACTTCAAATTCATGCCAATTTTTTATTTTTCCAAATGCAATTTTAAATTTTTTTAATTGTCTTAATAACTTCTATTCTCCAATAGTACAAGAAAGAACCTTAATACTTCCCATCAGCAGTCAGATGTTTTGCTGATTTCTGGGAAGCCAGGCCTCAGCATGCACAAGTGTTGCCTGGGAAGACAAATATTGCAATGTCTAATGCTACCCCTCTTCTTCCTCCTTTCCTTGAGCATTTATTGCTGAGCACAATGTTATGGTATGGAGTATCCCTTTCGTCTCAGTGCTGGCTCTGCTCACTCCCAGCTCTTTCCTATCCCCAGCCTTAGTTGCTGGGATGGAAGAGCAGGAAAAGAAGAGGTCTTGATGTTTTACAAGAACTGTTCAACCATAGTGAAAACATTGGTGTGTTATCAGCACAGTTGAGTCACAAATCCAAAACACAGCAACCCTGGTGCAGCCACCTGCTGTGAAGAAAGTTAAGTCCATCCTAATCAGATTTAGCTCACATGATACTATAATACTATAATTGTAATACCTTTTCTAATTTAAAGAAATTGTAAATAATTTTTGTAATTACTTTTTTCCTTTTGCATTTGGAAGAAATACAGACAAACTTCCTGTATGTCTGGGTGTATTCAGGACCAGACCAGAATGACTTTTACAGAAGAAGTAGGAAAATTGAGTATGTACCAAGTACTGTCACAGTGTCAGAATTAAGTACCAGAAGACTTTGTTCTGTAATCATTTGCACTAATAATTAATAAGAATAGATTGCAGTAGAATGTAAAATGTTCATTTGATTGAATATAATTTTACAGCCTGTCATTTGCTTTGGAATTTAATGGCATAGCAGCCCAGCTTCCTGGTCAATATTCTATTTTTTAAAACGACAGTCCAAATTATTTTTAAAAGCTTAATGTATTATGATAGGCATTTCCTTGAGAGATTATGCTGTACACCTCTCTGGCTTTGAATTTTGTCTTTTCATCCAACTCAAATCCTCCAAAGCTTCTAGTTGCATTCTCGTCTTCTTGGCGACCTAATCTTGCCTTACTTGATCTTTTAACTTCAGGCTTCTTTTGGAGGGGTGTTTTCATGGCATTTGCTGTTTTAATCAGCTTTCCGCTCTCTGAGGATCTGTGACTCTCAAAACTCAAACAGCTTCTTCTTAGCCTATTTTGCCACCTCCAGCCTTCATCTAAATCTCAGCTAACCTGACTCTTCACCTGACTTCATTCTTTCAAACTTCAGTCTTTGTTTCTGTTTATATGCTATTCTTTTCTAAGTATTCAAAGAGGGTTGTCTTCTTATAGTATCTACACTATGAAAAATGTATTTTTTGTGTATTTGCAGGTAAGAAATGGTCCAGTGCTGATCTTTGCTTAAACTACATTTGTTAAGATAATGGTCTGAAAAGATTGTCTTAATACTCTATAGTGGATTGGGCTTCTGTACACTCAGAAAAAAAAAATTAAAAAGTACTTACTAAAAAAATGAATACCCAAACAGAAGACCTATTTATATGGCTATAAACCTCGAATGTGCTTAAATCTTGACTACTTTATTAACTTCTAGTAGGGGTATGGTATGAATGATAAGATTAAGCAGAGGTTTGGAACAGCTTACACACAAAGAAATTAAATAGACCAGGATTTTTCACTTTAACGAAGAAACAAGATATGGTGGGGGTATACAGAATGAATAGCATTTAAAAAAAAAGAGAGGCAATTATTCACTGTTTTTCACAGATGAGAAATTGTGACAGGAAAAAAAACCTGAGCAGCAGGTTTAAAATTAATAAAAGTCATACTTGTTCAAGTGTAGCAGAACTGGATGTTTCATAATTGATGTAACATCATATGGAAGCTTGGAGTATAAATGATAGATACAAATAACGGAATTAGGCTGAGAGACCTACTGTGGCTGTTAAAGCCAATGAATTGCATGCAGCATCTGGGTCAGGAAAGCTCCTGAACCGAAGGCAGCAAGAGGTAGCAAGTATGTACCAGGAAACAAATCATGTTTTGTGTCATGTGTTTATTCCCTAAGCATTTGTTTCTTAGCACCAGAAACATCATACTGAGTTGTGTGCACATTTAGACTGAGCAGTTATGGCAATTTCTATATACTTCTTTCAGGAGTAGTACTTTCATGAGGAGTGGAGCACCCACAAACTTGTTTGGGACTTCCATTGCGTGGGAAAAAAAAAATTTTTCCATTGTCCTTCAAAATAGAGTGGGCTTCCCTGACATGGCTTAAACTTGGAACTCTCAGTAGTGGAGGAACAAAACCGTCTCAGCAAATGGCTTTTGGTAATTTACTACACGATAGAAAATCTCTCTCCTCTAGTCTCACTATTAAAAATTACTAAATTATCTGAACTGCTCTGAAAAGCTATTGTGAGCTGACCCCATGACATGATTCTCTTTGTGCAGGAGGCTACGTTTTGTCTAAGCTATAACTACTTGAAGGAATGCCTTATTTAGAGGAGGCCTCTATGAAATTTGTGTGTCTATATGCAGTATGGATTAGGTTAGGAGGGGGATTGTATAATCTGCTACTAAAATATTACAATAGAATAGAGGTGTAAAGGAAGCCATTGCTGCACATTTTAGGAATGAATCTGACTCTGATGTACAGAAAACTGCTGTGCGCAGATCTGTTCATGTCTTTCTGTAATATTACTCACTGCCTATCTATTTTGCAATTCTAGATTGCTTTCTTCATTAGAATTGTCCTGCTATAACTTTTCTGGGGGACTCCTATAAAATCACTTTTTAGCAGTGTACAGAAGATATCTATACAGATGGTGGCTTAAGGAAGAAAGTATAGCTATCTTACAGTAAATCTTGTGGTTTTTTAATGTATGCTTTTCTCACTTTCTTTTGCTACAGCTTGAATTTTACCATGGATTCTTCACTTACGCTTTTTCCATGCTACTATATAAACATCACAAAAGTATAACCAGGACAGTATTTTTTTATGGATGAAGACAGCATTGAGCTCAAAACTGACTTATTAAGGGCTGCAAAATTACCTCAAATGATTTTCCACAGACAGTTTTGTCAAAGAAACACAGTTATACTACAGCAGTAAATGCTTCCCTTTATACCCCTACTAATTCTGTTTTAAGCTTTTTGGTCCTTCTTTAACTACAACATCTCTCTTCTCACCTCGATTTTCATCCCCTTCCTTATATTGTAATAAGGAGAAATTCTTACTGTATTAAATTCTATTTTTTATTGGTTATTTGGTTTCAGATACAAGAATGTATCTTGTCTATATTTGTGGTTGGATATGCAGTGTATCCTTTTGAAATTTGTTATTGGTGTCATTTTCAGATAGGTGATTGATTTAGAAAATACAGGTTGCTCTGGAGTGAGTGTCATTTGGCTGACATGATTGTAACACCTATTTTAAAAATGCACATTCAGGTTCTTTTCTTTCCCCTCAACCCTCTTCATTCAGTGTTTTTCTCATTGCCACGGTTAATACACTCTATAGCTTAGTATAGTATGTGGGATTATTCAGTGGCAAGTGTTCAAAAACAGAGTAGGTCATGGAGGGACTGATAAATATGGGAATGCATAACTGGAATCTCTTCTCCATTTTAACAAAGGATGTAGTTATGAGGTGGTGATTTTTAGTCTACTGTGTTTCATTTTTCCAAAAGGTGCACATAAAGATACCTTTCATGTATTCTTTTCTTTTTTTTTTTCTAGCATAAAAAAATCAGTGTTCTAACAGAGCCAGGAAAGCCATTCACTATATAGATTGCAAGTAATCCAGGAAATACAATAATATGTAATATTGTTTTGGTTTTTACATCCAGAAAAAGAGAATAGAGGGCAATGTGGCTGAGAGATTTTTACCACTGTAGTTCTGGGATGGCTGCAGGATTCAGGACTGGGAAGCAGCGTGTGGTACCATGAGCAGCTGTTGTGCCCATTTTGTGCCTGGAGCTCCAGTTGTACTCGCATTGTTGGCATTTTGTTCAGGAAACTCTCTATTGTGCCTACTCCACTGCATTTGCAATGCTGAGAAAATTAGGCAACAAGATTTGGAAAAGTTTTAATTCAACCTATCATGACAGTTTCATACAGTCTAGAATCTCATCTTCCTCTAAACATGTATGCATTTCAGGGGAAGATCAGAGGCTTCAGGAGTATTATCCTATCATACTTCAGGTTTCTTTTCCGGAGTCCAAACCATAAGGAAAAATTCAAAAAGGTATTTGAGCTTTGAATAATCATGAAACATGAAAACTCTTAATAGAATAAGCAGCAAAACCCAGGAAACGCTCATCCCAAATGGGGTGGGGCTTATCCAGTCTTCCCCAACCACAAGTGAATCATCTTGATTTTGTGTGTATAAGCAAGTTCAAAATTTGCTTTCCACCAAGCTACAACAAATATCCTTACCCAAAATCCATCTCGGAATCTTTTCTTTCAAAACTGACATAAGTAAAGTTACAATAAAGTATTTTAAGTTTCTAAGAATGTTACTGTATTCAGACAGTATTCTTTCAGTACAGTTTGCATTTTTTTTCAGAATCTTTCAGCATTGAATCCCTTCTAAAAACAAGAATTTGCCAGAAAAATGCAAAGAAATAGTTGTTTTAGGTTTTTTACCACTTCTCCCTGGCTTAAGAAGGAATGCTGCCTTCTATGAGCCTTAGGCCAATAGCTTTTCAAGGGCAATTTTGCATATGAGGGGATGAAGCAACACACTTCACAGACTGATTCATATTTTTAAGCAATGCTCTGTATTGTTTTTTAAAAGCTAGAAACCTTAAAAATACATCCTCAAGGAATTAATTTGTCACCAAAAGCTGAGTAAGATTTAAAGGTAATGTTTGTGTTCAAATAGGTGGAGTATCTCCCTGTACTTCATTATTTGCTAATACTTATATACAGGTATTAGTAATAGATGAGCTAGTAAAGATTTGGAGAACAATTTTGTATTTTTAAATCTAATATTTTGCATTTACGTGAAAGATTCTGTTTTATATTGTGAAAGTGTTTTGAGAAGTGTGTTTTAAAGAAGTAAAAACTGAGAAAATGTCTTCCCTTTGTGCCAGTGTCTCAAATGCCTTTGAGAAGTGTGTCTGCTTCAGCCTGCATGGTTGAGCAGAACATTTTGAAGATATATATGTGAAACAAAAATGCCCCCAAGTTGTTCTAGATCTAGTAGAAAAAGAGATTATCAGCTCAAGCTTTTATTCAGAAATCCCAGTAATAGCAGTGCGTTCTACATTTAGGAAGGTGTTTTTTCTTTGTCTTCCTTCAGGAGTTTCTCTTGTCCTGCCATCTGCACTCTTAAGCCTTTTAATCTCTTTAACTAATTTATTGTATATCCTAAACAAAAGGGTTTGCTTATGTTTTTTGGGTTTTTTTTTCACAGTTTATGATGCTCAAGATCTCTAACATAAGATAAAATTTTAATTGGATTGAAACCCTTTTTGTTCTCTCAGTCACAGGTTTTATCACCTTTGATTTGCTACTATTATTTTCCTTGTGTACGTGAGGAAATAAATATTGAGCAGTGAGATGAATTCAGCAAGCTATTTTTAATAGTCATATAATACCCTTATATTACTAACGATTACCTTTCCAGGAAGATTTTGTCATAACTTTTGATTTCAGTCACACCACCGTTACCAATATCCAAGCTTTTCATTAGCTTGCCTGCTTGGGTATTTCGGCATAGCTCAATACACCAACTTACTGTGAAGGGATAACAGTAATATGTGCAAAGTTAGCAGTACTTAGAAATGCTTTCTTATTATTATTTCTCTAATGCAGCAATAGCTTCTCTTAATGTTTGTTTCAGTGTCATCCTAGCAATCACTTTCATTCCCGAACAAAGAACTGATTTAACCCTCCATTTTTAACAAGGTCTTAATACCCTTTGTCTTCAGATTAATTGGAGCTGTTTCTGTCCAAAACCTTATGTTATGTGGAAAAACAGCTCTCAAATGAGAGCTTATTAGTAGAGATTTCCTTTATTTGTCAGAGGGACCTTCATTCTTCACATCTTTTCTTCCTCTCAGTCTCTCACACAATTTTCCTCCTCATTTAAGGCAGTGTTCTACATATACAGAGCCTTCTCAAGACCATGAATTTTTGGCACTACTTTGGCTTATGAAATGGTAGTTGCTTTATACTATTTCTATTCTTTGGCATAGGACAGGACACTAGCTGAATAATTTTAACAGAAATTAGATTCTCAGATTATTAGCTACCTTAATAGCAAGCTTTTGTGTTGCCCTGTCCTCTGTAATTCTATTCAGACAGTTTACAGAAGGATTATGTTGGAATCATCACTGGAGAAGAAGAGAGAAATGAAACATCAGTAATCATTAATAAGAAATTATTTAGGCTCATTAAGGGCAAATTTTGAAACTTAATGTATTTTGATAAGAACTGTGGCTGTAAGTATATCCACAATGAGGTAGGCATCTGTGGTTTCTACAGTTAAAGTGACACAAAGCAATGTGTATTTCTTAAGATACAGGAATACTGAGTAATGCAAAGGATCAGGCCACTGACAGCTTTATGAAAAAGAGGTTTGTACATATTTGACTACTTCCACAAATTATGTCCTTTCCTTCAGCAAAGTTGGACTTTGTGCTAGTGTATGTCCTTTCTGTCTCAGCAAAAGCTGCTGTTGGTGAGAGACTTTATCAGAAAATGTTTTGACATTGTATTATTCTGGAACAGGAGTGAATGGTGAAATAAGACATTCAAATACTTGTGCACTATTTGGATTTTACAGCTGTTTCTGTTGCTGCTTCATTTTAAAACCCGTGGAAGAAAATGTTAACTGAAGCTATTAATCATTAGCCTGTTCCTGTGTTCAGTTCAGCAGCAGGTCTGCCTCTTTTCCTTCTTTTAGGGTGCTCTTGTATCAATCTTATAGGATAAAATGAGCTATCTTCTGCAGTAGCTAGTTACAGGAGGAAAATCTAACAGTGACTGGAGGAAAGTGATGTACTGTGTTACTCAGCCATGAGAAAAGGAATATTAAGATTTGAAGAGTTTGGTGCTGAGCAGAGGCAAGAGACTGGTCTTGGTAAAATTGCTAAAAATGAGTTATTCTCACCAGAATCTAATAATCAAGAGCCTTTCTAAATAGTCTGTTTCACAGCTATAGGTCATGTTTTCAGGCAGCAGAAAATAAAACTTTTTCTGACTGGTGCTGTTGATTAATTTGTAGAAGGAAAGCTATGTCATGAAATAAGACAAGTGATTGTTTTCCAACTGCTATTAATAAAAAGTCTAATAATGGGGTGGGTTGGGGGAGAAATACTGAATAGATAACTAAAGTTAAATTTGATATGCCACTGTGATCGAGTGGAGATAAAAATACTGAGAAAACACAAGCACAAGTCCATGAGGAAGAGGAAAGCAGATGAACTAAGCAATAAATATTTTGTACTTGGCCAGTAAAAATGAGTGAAATGTTGAACATGAAATGAAACCGGCAAACCAAAAAATTAAATATTTGATTTCATATCAAAGTGTTTCTAAAACCTATCACTGAGGAACTTTGATAAAATTTTATGATGCACAACTATTTTTGCTTTAATTGAATTACATATTTAAGTGAAAAAAAGTCATGGAGAATTTGTTAAGTAGCTCTTCCCCAGTTTTAATTTGAAAGATCTCGAAAGGGGTATAAATGAGTTAGATTTGCTACTAAGAGCCATTCCTTTGCATCATTCTCATGGAACAAACAAACTGTTTCTAATTACACTGTTATAACATGCAACATATTTTATACATTTTGTATTTAAATCATGTAATTAATGTCATTTACCTATTCCCTTGTTAATAGCTTTTGACAAATTAGGACAAGCAAGTACTCTGAGCTTGCTGGTTGTAAGAGAGATGTCTGTAGCACAGTGCTGAGTACAAGCCAACATGCTTTTCCTCTCAGCATGGTTTATTAGCCGTGGCTCAGTGCCACTCTCACTGTGATACTGAGTTGGCTGTGATCTCATGTGGGATGCTGGTATACCTCCCTGAAAATAACAAATAGACCCAGGGTTTTGGTTGGTGGTTTTTGGTTTTTTTTCCTTCCTTCATCTCCTATGTTTAATAGTTCAGTTGTTAATAAAAGCTCTGAGAATTCTGCCAGAAGAGGTAGTAAACATTTTTAAAAACAACTAGCAAGCTTGCATTATGATGCATCCATCATTCAAGTATCTGTCACTAACAATAGTTCAGAGTTAAGGTTATTATTTTAGTTCATTGTAAAATCAGAAGACTTCTAGTGCCTTATACTTACTTTCTTTAATGCAATTTAATGCAAAACAGTGTCATGGATAAAATTGCTCTGTGAAAGAGAATTCTCCAATAATATGAAAGCTCTCTCTGAAGTATTTCTGTATTATAGCTACTTACTCAGCTAATTTTACAACGGGAAAAGACTTGGGGGGAAAGAAATGGTTAGAAAACTTTTGTTCTGTGTTTTGCTCATGTATGGATCAGTGCAGTTCTGAGGGTGATACTGAGCTGGGGCAAGAGTAGAAATGCCAATAATGCCACAATACTGTATGAATTTATCAATATAAACTCAATGAGAAATTTTAAAATCTACCTGTAGGGTTTTATGTTGTAATGGCATATGTGGCACAAGTGGAGTCACTGAGCTTCACTGTAAATATCTGGCCACTGTGAAGTAAAGATCAGCTGAACTGATTAGCTGAGCTAATCAATAGATGTCAATAGAAAGATAACTTTGGAGTGGACATGTTTAGGTATCAGGTACTCAACTTTCTTTTATTTGCAAAAGGCTTCTCCCACATTTTATTTATTTATGAAAAAATGGTTTTGAATTCAGTTCCAGTGGGTTTTGGACAAGTCATTATATAAGACTTGCAAAGGTGAATCAGTGAGGGAATACTTCTACTGAATATTTACTTTTCCTTAAGTAAGATGAAAGAGGATATTCTAGTTTTCATACTAAAACAGCTGTAGTCTAAGCTTCAGAGCATGAGAAGTCTATTTTTTTTAAAAAAGCCATTCATTATAATTATTGCCTGATTTATGAAGCCAACTAAATGTGCACTGGGTAGTCATGTTTCTCAGCTTTGAAGAACACTGCTGAATTTGGACGAGCATGCCTTCTTAGCAGCTTAAGGTATAGAGGCACTGCAGCTATGAAATGTATCTTGACACTTATCTAGGGTAACATTATGCATCAGTGAGCATTTAAAGTCAGGTGATGTGGCTGGAGGAAATAGGAGCTAAAGCATGGACTGCTGTTGTGGAGGGATAGCATCACTATTTGTCCTGACATGTTTTGGATGAAAATATAGCTGACAATATAGTTTATGTTAAAATAACCTGGTAAAATCTCCCCATGATATTCTGCTGGAGGGAAGGGAGGGGGAATATTTATAAGATACAAAATCTGGAGTTTTCTTTTAGTTTGTAAATGGTCTTTGGTCCACCAGCTTTCTAGATCCACCTTTTATGCTTTAAATGAAAGAGAGTCTTCCATTGCTTGACCTGATGGCACCACCCACCTCCCTCTAAGCTCTTTAAACACAAAGGCAATTCCAAAATAGAAAAAACTTCATAAAGCAATTATAGTGTGGCATTGCCAGCATAATATCATTTTGCAGTTTAACCAGAGGTTAAGATCCTAAAATATATTGTACTGGCATTATCTATAGGGTTTTTTTAATCACTTCTTTGAATGTTCTTTCTTAATGCAATGATGCAGTTTAGCTCAGTTCCTAAGTTTAGGTATCACTTAAACTTACTTCAGTGTAGACTGTGATTATTTCTGGGCTTTTGTAACTAGCTTTTTTTGGTTGTTACTGTCTAAAGACTGAGGTTGTTCAGTGCTAGTTTTGGAAGGAAAAGGCAGGTTTCATAATAATAATAATTGCTTGTTTGGAGTAAAATAGTAAATTGTGATGAGGCAAGAAAAACTGCAGTTTCTTACAGTGGTTTATTCATAAAGCCCAGCTATCTCTGTACACAAACCTCACGTATTTATTTCTTGTATCGTTACCCATGAGAGTCGTGCATACACAGTGCTGTCCTCACTACCAGTTTGTGCGTAGACTTGTCCTAACCATCTGTGATTTCCTTTCTGCACCGTGGCTTGGCAAGTACTGTGGGAAGTATTAGCAATGTTAATGTTGGTCACCTTAATCATTTGCCTATTGCTAGTCAGGAATTCAGCCTTTCAATTGATTTAATGTGGTCCTGGGTGTATGGTCTAAGCAAAATCCATGGTGCTTAATCTTTTCCAATGTGATTCTATGATCATAGTTTAAATAGAGGCTATTTCAGATCCTTAGGAACACATCCGTCTATGGTACTTGCTGGGAGGATTGCAGGTTGAGCATTTTTCAAGACTGTTCTCCAGATACATGAAATTGATTGTTTGTGGGAAAAGGGAGACCAACATAGACATGCTGGCAAATTAAAGATCCCTACTGCTTTAATTTTTTGTTTTTAAAGCTCTGTGGAATTATAATTTCCAAATGCACTTATAAGTGGCAGAGACTTCTAGACAAAATTTATGCTTTGGATAAGATACCCTCCTCCTGTCACTTTTGCTATATTTATCTAGACAAGTTTACCAGGCTTCCCTGACATGGAATAAACATGCCAGTGCTCAAGGAGGTTACTTATTTTACAGAAATGTAAGCTCCAGGATTCACCTTATCTGCTTTCACTCCTGTGTTGGGGCAGAAACTGAGGAAGAGATCAAACCTCTGCCATATCTGTATTCTTCAGAAATTGCTGGAGGCATGTTGAAGTTATGGGGCATGTTATGGTCACTGTCACCCAAAGGAATGTGATAGTAAGTACTGTGGTGTACTCAGTAACCTTGCAGTCTCGTTTTAATGTCATATTTATAGGGTGAGCATAAAAAGAGAGAAGGGCTTCGGAAGGTGGAACCAGAGGGGTTTGTTCTATCTAACTGTTATTTCTGCTTTTAAGAGAACATCGTACAGAATAAATGGAAGGAGAACATAGCTGTTAGTGCCTTACAAGGTAAATTAAAGCTGCAAACAGTTACATTTTGCCAATGGATTATGTTTGTGCAAGCTATTTAAAAATTAAAAGTAGAAATTATTTTTGGGACCTGAATGGAACAAAACACATGAATACATTTAATCAAAGCCTTAAGTTGTTCAGGATCCACATGTCCCCAGTTTCCCATGTTTCTGAATAATGAAAGAGTCAGGTTGTAATGTGTTGTGGCATGAATAGCAGAGATAATACATCAAGTGGTTTTTAAATTAATCTCAAAACTTTTTGTTGACATTTAAATGATCAGATGCAAAGGAAAAGGGAGTGACAACTACAGAAAACAAAAATGAGTTCTAAAAACCCACAGCCAATAACGCATGAATAACAAAGAAGTGCTTTTCAGTATATCTTGAGTTTGAAGCATACAGGTATTTTATAAGCAACTGTAAAATATGGATGATGATGACTTCAAAAGTAACTGTAAATTATCTGGAAGGGAGATAACTATGTGAGACATGCAATAAAATCTCGCTTGCAGCATTGTCAGTATAGTATTTGTCTATAGAAAGTTCTTTCTAGGTATGAGGACAGATAGATCAAATGTGGTGTTGTTTTATTCCTGTGACTCCACTCTGTGGCTAAACAGATTTTTCTTTTTCCCTTTCGCATTCCCCAGCACAGAGTATACACCAAGAAAATTCCCGTGGAGTCAGATTACTGTTTTAAACAGAATTTAATTCACCCATTTAGGCCACACAGGGCAATATATGTGTGTGTATATACATATGAACGCACTAAGGTATGGAGAAAAAAGAAAATCAGCAAATTCTACTTCTGAATTTAACTGTCTGGAGAAATGTAGATATAACAAGACTGCCATTAGTTATATTCTGGATCATACTCATATTTAACATCTCTCTGGAATGTGGTGGAGCAAAATAAGGTGTTAGAGCTTCCAGAAGGTGAAGTATTGTGTGAACAAGTTTGTTAGCCTTTCTGGATGCTGCTTGTCTCTGAGACTCCTCTCTCATTCTTGTCATTTCAGTATTGTAGGATTAATTTTTTTTTTTTAACCAGTTATTTAAAAGTTCTGGTGATTGTCCATAAGCCTTGTCATTTAAACCGTAAAGAAGAAATTTGGTGTAGAATCTGGAATGATCAGACCATTCCTACATATTCTCCACATTTTATTCTTTCCAAGTTTGAATCATCCTGCTCTGACCTTTAATTCTTACTGATTTTTTTTGGAATGAAGATATTTTCTGGATTTTTTTTTGCCTAATCATAGAAAAGACTGTGACTGCACTTTTCAACCTTTGGTCTGCAATTCATTCCAGCCTGTTCTCCAACATCAAGTGTTCCTCTATTCCTGGTCCCGTTTTCTGGTTTTATGTATCTCAGTCAAACTTCCTCTCTTTAAAATAAACACTTTATTTTTTTAACCTCAGCATAAACTGATACACGGACTTTGTGTGTCTAACCATGCTTCACACGCATGCTCACATGCTTGAGTGTCTAAAAATGGAAGAGAAAATATGCACTTAAGTTATTGAAAAGACAATTATAGTGTTGTGGAATGTGAGCAGCATATAAATGGAAAAAGCCTGAAGGGTTCATGGGGAAGTGCTGTATTTTTTAAATTCATTTCTTATTGGATAAGTCTTTAGGGGAGGTAGACAATGTTAATCTCTACAAAAATTAACTTTATGGTTTCTACTAGTTGTGGGCCTATTTATTCTCATAGGAAGAATATTCTTAGTATTTGATTCCAATGGTCTCTCTTTTACATTTGGGTAGGAGCAAATAGAGCTCAACTGAAATGATAGGAGTGTCAGCAAAAATAGCTTTATCTTCTTGTATAGGTTTCTACAAGCTGCTACGGTAATTTACCAGTGAAATCTTTCATTTCCAGACGGATCATTGCAATCCTTATAATATCACCTAAATCCTTTAATTTGCACTGCCTTCCAAGGTAGGCAAAAGGTCATTCTCCAGCATCCAAAAATTTTGCTTTCAGTTGGGTTAGGTGAGGATTTTCTGACAGGCAATTGCCAGCAATACATATGCAAATACTCTGTATCTCTCCTAGGTATGTACCTTCTGGAAAAAAATGCAAATACATACTGTGCCCTACAATGGTATTTCCTATTGGACAAAGTGAGATCAATGTGTATTATCATCTTGGCACTTACTATAAATACTTCTTTTCATATAGTGTTTTATAGTCCTCAGTCTACTGACTAAATCCCAACACGGATATTAAATATATATTTCTTTGTCTAAATTGTGAGTGTTTTACTGGTTTTATGGTAATGATTTTTGTCTGCTTCTGCATATTTTTTCTCTCAGGAAATTTCAAATCTTGCTCATGTTGTTTAATGAGCTGGCTGGTCAAGCATCTGATGCCCCGGTGGGAACTTTCAAAGTCACTGAACACATTTTTACTTAAATCTAGCTGACATTTCTGTCTGTTTGATTTAATGTATGATTTCCATATTTAGATTACCAATCAGATGGAGCATAGTACAGTCATTCCTCTGCACTATAAACATGCATGCATCCTGCACAGAAGAGGGCTCTTTTGCTGTTGGTCCACATGGCAGGAGTGTTTTTAGATTCTGCTGGCATTTGGGAAGAATTTATAAGTCAGTTTTAATTATAAATAAAATTTTGCATCTCTAATGAAAATCCTAAGTGCAGAATTAGTCTTCAGTACTTTATTCTCAGACCATTTCAGTTGCTATAATCTGATAGAACTGGTCTATTACAAATGAAGTATTTATTTACTTCATTTGTAAATGAAGTATTTAAATGCTAAATAAAGTATTTAAATGCTAAATGTAAATAAAGTATTTAAATGCTAAAATCTTTTTAAAAAGTTTGATGTTATAAATATCCATGTTGTTTGTACTTAATTCCATTTTATTCAAAGGTATTAAAATATTTGCTATTTGCATGCTTCAAATTCTTGCCACAAAGCATGTAAGTATTGATGATAGGACTTTTGAGCAATTATTAATTAATTTGTCAAGTAAAAATCAAAACGTAAGTAGATTTTGCTTCTCATGGAAGCTCGGCTTTCCTCCTGATTTTGCACAGAATGCACCTTCCCATCTGAGATTAAAATAAAAGTAAAATTGCACCCCTGAAAACTGCATGTATTCTAAGTGTTCTCTTCATCCAACTTGTTTGTTTTGGGTGATAGTGCCTGCAAGCCCAAAGCTTCCTGGTGATGGTGCCTTCCCACTCCCCTCGTGTGTCTTTATTAAGCAGTAAGCAAACTGATAAACGTTTTCAAGAGGAGGCAGTCCAAGTAGCAATCTGTCTTAGGCTGACAGCAGTGTTACCCCAAACTAGCACACAGCCCCATGTGCTGAGGTAAACCAAAGTTACCCCTTAGAAAACTACACTAAGCTCTGGACTCGTGTAGGTCTGGATCTAAATACATAAAGGTATTTTAGAACTTTAGAGCAGTTGTACTTTAGAACGTTTCCAACTTTCCTCCCCCAAATTAAATCAAGTCAGAATAATTCTTCTAGAAGGGAAGAGTGGCTCTTGGTCCTGTGATTGCCAAGTGACCTACATATGACCTCATTCCTAGTTTCTGACATATGTTGAGGACAAAGATCCTTGTTCTATTCTTTTCTAGTATTAGACTGTTGAGGTGATAATATTTTCCTGCCGGAATTTTCTGAAAACTTAGATACTTCTGATTTAGTCTTGATTTTCCTATAGTAAAAAAAAAAACCCACCAAAAAACAACAAACCGACGTTGAATGGTGAAAAACAACATGGCTTTCCTCCTTAAAAATAGTGTTTTCATGTAGTATTTTGCTTTTCTTGGGGAAACAAAGACTGAAACCAGCAGAAAATGGGCTATGCTTGTTACCCTTAAAACAGTGATAAGGTAGGGAATAAAAATTTTGGGGTTAATTCCCTCCCCTTCTTTTTTTCTTGTGTGCTAAGAATCTTTGGGACATGGTAAGACAGGGAGAATCCTGTAAATTTGATATCTTAATCTCACAGCTGATGTTCATGAGAGACATGAACTGATAGAGGGCGTGTCTGCAATAATTTGATTTCTGTGATGTTTTTCTGTACAGCATGTTGAAGTTAGCCTAAGACTGGGGGGAGGAGGGAAGTAAGTTTTCAAGGATCTAATTATTGAATCCATTAAAATAATAATAGTAGTAGTAATAATAATAATACCCCAAAAGAAACAATAAATGTGGGATTTGTCACATAATTTTATACCTTTGAGTAAGTAAAGCTGTCATCAGGATCCTCTCTGGAAGCTGTTTTGCACGGTTCATTGCTGGCAAGTAGCCAGGGATAGGAGCTGCAGCCCAGCTTGCTGTAGCTGCCAGTGTTCTGTTGTGTAGGAAGGGAGCCCAGAATAGCAGCCTTCTTACTACCTCCCTCAGGGTGCTTTAACAATTTCTCAAAGGTCAGTAGAAACCAGTTATCATTAAAGGAGCTCTCTGTCTGCTTTTAATGTATCTTACAGGTAGTGGAGAAAAAAAGCTTTCAAATGCTTTCAAATCCTGCTACCTCCTTCATTGGAATACTTTGTGAGAATGTGAGGATCCAAGTCCGGTTGATTTGTTGGTTTCATGGGGGTCAACATCAAGGTAGTTCAGAGGAGCAGGCTGAGAATGCTGACTTGGTCAGTTTGCTCTGGCAGAAGAATTGCAGCAAGTATTCATTCAGTAGCCTGTGATGCATGCCTGTAGAATTAGAAATAGCCAGTCTGGCTCCCAGTCATTTGATCTGCTCCCAAGAACAGTTTCTCTTGAATAATATGCTTAATTTATAAATCAGTTAAAAGACAGAATATCCTGATGGCAGGTAACAAATATATTTGTGAGATAGATCTGGAAAAAAATGCCAAATGAAGGGTTTTGAGTTTTACTTTCGTTAAAAGATGAAGGAGAGTTTCATTCGGAGGCTTAGTGACAACTTGACATTGTTTAGACAGTGATCTATCTGAGGAAAGATTAATGTTAATTAAAGTGGCGTTGGAGAAATTCAGTGGATGACAGCAGCCAAGCTGGCTACGAGCTATTTTTAGAAAATTTACTTTGTTGCATTTGGTATGACTCATTTATTAAGTTAACGGATGAATCAATAGCTCAGCTTCTTATGGCAGTCTTTTAACGTGCAACTGGATATAAAGATTGTGTTCATACCTGTGGTCAGAATTCACATTATAAAAGCTGACCTGTATGGATTCAGTCCAAGTGTGCAAATGTCTTGCACAAAATGGAGCTCAGCAATAATATTCCAGTGAGTCTGTCCAAACGTGGATATGTAGAGGGGCAGAGGGGAAAATCAGCCAGAAGTCCAACTCGCACTATATGGGAAGTATCACAAATAGCAAACAGGTCAGCTTGTTAAAATAATGTAACAGAGTCATAATTTATTTCTCTTTTAATTTTGTCATGAGTTTACTTTTCATTTGAGTTGTGGTTCATTGTTTCTTGCTTCCATTTGAACACAGTTCTTCCTGGTTTTCAACTTTCCTTAACTTGGATGTAGTTTTCTCTCTTCCATGATGTTCTGCTTTAATTTGTGAAATAGTAAAGCATCCATCTGTTCCAATACAACTGTGTTGGCCTTAGTTCAGTTTATTTCCTGTATTTTACTAATTTCTTTGGTTGCTATAGAAACCTTGTTGTTCTCCTGAATCCTTTTTGTGAACTTTCACAAACCCAGTCTGAAAAGATAAAAAAGACTCTACATTTCTATTAGTTTTAAAACCTTTGTTAAAATAATTATATTTATTATTTCCTGGTTATTTTTATAGAATTTCTATCTTACCTTTTCTAAACCTTGCCTCAAAGGCCTTCACCCATTTAGCCCAGAGTAAGATGTGGTTTTTCATTATTCTTGTGTCAGCTCTTATTTCTGTATCTAGGAATAATTTCATTTCTCTTTGCTAAGAGATTAGAGAATGGAACTGTCCGTATTACATTCCAGGTGTGATATAGAGCTGATAAGACTAACATCTGTCAAAATTTGAATATAAATTCTGGCATGTTTGAGATTATCTCTTGCATATACAAGTGAAACATTAAAGGTAACTAATATTTTAAATAATTTGACTGTTAAATAGTTTGTCTTGCTATAGTGTGAAAATGCTGCAGTTTGAGAGAGAAAGACTTTGCATGTTGGGTTTCTCTGGATGAAGTTTGGGATCATCTTTTCAGTGTACTGGAAGTAGCTGGCTGTGTATTTAGCTTTGCTCTTGGTTGGATGTGTATTATCAGAGAGAAAATGCCATTTCTCTTGGAGGATGCTGGATGTTGAGTCATTCAAATGGAGAGCATTATAATAAAATCTGTAAAAAAAGTAAAATATGTGAAAGATGAACAGTGGCTCCTCACAAAATTTGGGTCCCTAGTGGATATGAATTTTGGCCATTCTAACATGTTCTTTGCTGGATTATATTTTAGCATACAAAGCCTGTTGTAGTTAATGTATACTTAGACTAGCTGGTTCTTTGCTCTTCTGATCACAGTTACTTTTTGAAACATTGTGGTTAAGAATGGTACTGTAAAATATTCTAAAAAAACAAGCTGCAGAGAGAGATTTTTCACAACAAAGTGAAAAAAATGTGCCATATGCAAGCCCTCTGTCATAGTCTATCATCCTATAGCTGATATACCTGTGTATAATTGTCTGGTCCCTATTCTTTCAGATGTCAGTAATCAAATCAAGGAATTGCACAATGGCAAGCCAGCTTCCAGACAGGCCACAATTGATGGCTATACTTAAATGCAATCTAGAGAAACACTTGAAATATAAAGTTTTCTTCAAATTGGACTTACCCATTTTTGCATTGATTTTCAATTTGCCTTGATTTTGCTGGTTTTTCTTAGCAGTCATTTTTGTTTTACTCTGTTACTTGCATGTGTGATATTGTCCAGTGCCTTACAGTTCAGGCTTAACCTACTGTTGGAGGTTTGTAATGGTGATGTGGCTGTGTTAGCTGCATCTTCCCGGTGTGTGTGATGCCTTTAAACTTCTGTGAAACTCACAACCAAACTTCATCTACAAAGTGAAATGTCTTTTTTATGTCCTTCACCGGTTAAATCTGGTACTCTAATCTGCTGTGGTTTATCTCTTTCAGAAGTTATAAGATTGACCGAAAACTAATGTTCTGAAATGAAGAAAGTATAGACTTCCTTAAAAACTTCATTTAAAATCTGAGACATTGATAAAGTTGTATGTTAATGTTCTCTGATTCTCTTGCAGCTTCAAATTTGTTATTGTTTATGTTTGTAGACTGGATTTTTAAGATAAAGATGTCAGTGTTGGATTTTGAATGGATTAAGAGATATGTGAGCTGGAGCTATCAGTGAGAGATTGTTTATTTAAACAGTAACATAATTTTTAATATGTCTTTCTCTTTCAAAAATGTGGAGTTGTGGTAGCTGACATTTTACTTTTTAAGAATGGTACAATTTGAGCTGCAACTTGACAGATTCAGAGTCTGTTAAACTCTTAAGGCAAAACTTTGCAGAACTATTTGCATAGTGATGCCAGTTAATGGTGTAAGCAAGTCAGATGAGTTTTTTGGGTCTTTTTTTTTTTTTTCTGATATTCCAAGAAAATGCTCAATAGTTGTGCCAAGGGTGGCCAATAAAGAAATCTACCAGCTGGCATTCCATGTTGCTGAAGTGCTGGCAGCAGAGGTTCTGTATTCTCTTCTGCTAGAGGGTAGAAAGTCAATGATTTTTGGGGTACTCCAAAATGCAGGCAGGAATAGATCTCAAAGAAGTAAATAAAAGTTTCTTTTTTATGGACCTCATTCCAGTAGCCATGGGACTGGTCAGGTGCAATGTTAACCTGCCATCTGAGCCATTGCCTGTCACAGTTTGATGAAGCAATCCTTCGTTGTGAAGCTAAAGCCGATTTCTTGTAGCTATCCTTAGAAACACCAGTTAAACAAAAGTCATGAAAAATAAAACCTCATGTTTGTACTTGCACTGGCAAAAAAAAAAAAGTTTTAATTCTCTCCAACTTTAAGCTCACTTAGTGAATGGCAGTAATGGAAGTTGCAGAGGAAATGGGAGACAACAATTGCTGCACTCTTTGTCCGTGATGAATTTGGATGTTGTAATATCTGAACCCTGTTGCTACCTTGGAAATCATAGCTGATATTACCTGGAGCAGTGATGGACTTCAGACTTTTCCTATGCAGACTTCATCCTCTGTGTAAAACCTTCAAACAGTCCATTTACAAGAGAGATATGGAAAGGCAGGACTGAAGTGGAAAATCTTAATGTATATTCTGTGTTATTCTCTTCTTCCCTTTTTCACTTGACTAAAGAATATTTATAATAATTTCAAGATATAAGAAAATACACCTGTATAGAAATGCTGACAATTGGAAAGAAAAATTCCAATAATAGGGATATAATTCAAATACAGATTTGATAGGCATCTACTGGTTTACAAAAAATAGTTTATGTGACTTTAGGATCCAGAAAATGAATAGTATTGTTGTGTAGAGCCAGCAGGAGGTCATTAGTGCACTTATATTTTTAGGTCTGAATTGTCACTGTCGATGAGACTGCTTCATGAAATAAAGCAAGCCATGTCTGCATGGCTCTGGGGAAAATGTAATATTAACCACCATTTATAGTGCATGCTATTCATGCATCTTCAGTATGTGAACTATTCTTTACCAGGATTTTTTGCAGGATTTAAACAAGTAATTTCAGTGAGTTCCATGTAGAACAAAACCCTTTATTTTTTCTGTGTCAATGCCAGCTATTGTCCATCATCCACTTTTTATTACCAATCATTACCTGCAGAGATTTTTCAAACATGAAGGCCATAGAATCTATGTGATTTGTGATGTGTGTACATGCACATTTAATTTTAAAATTTCAGTTTCTAGAATTGTATTTGGATGCATTTCAGACAGTGTATTGGCATAGTGAAATACTCAGCACGAAGCACATCAGGCTTCAAATATTTAAACTCATCCATATAACTTAGACAATCAACAAGAAATCATAGATTATGAAGATTGATTACCATTAATATAAAAAATACCATCCTGATGATGATAATTCATGGCTTGACTAACTCAATTGTTAAGGTGATGGACACCTTGTTTCTAGTATTTATGTTAATCATGTAAGGCTTTTTTGTTGGATAAAGAAAGGAGTTTTTTTGCTTTTGATTTGGGACTTACTCTAAGTTTTACCTCTAAATTGGTAGAAGGAATACTGTGTTTTGGAATGAGTCATGACACTATTAACATAGTGTATTTTCTCTTACTGATTTTGAGAACGTTTTTCTTCTCTTGATTTCAGGTTGGGTGGGACTATATCTGCATACAAGATAGTGCCAGACGAAATAGAAGAAATCAAGGTACAGTATTACTGCTTTTCACCACTGAATTTCTTTGTTTGGAAAATTGCAGAAATGTTACATTAAAATGACACATTATTCCTTGCTTTGAAGTGTATCATAGGGGAGAGAGGAAAGTGCTTAAATTAAAATTATTAGATCCATATTTTTTCGTCTAAAATAGAATTTCAGTTATTTTTACAAATACAGTTTACCTTCAGCTTAAGCTGACTTCAGCAGGGTTTGTTTAATGGCAGAAACCTGTGTAATTCAACCTATTTCTGTTCTGCTACCTGAAGACAGGTGAAGGACTATGATGAATTCTGAGTTATATTTTCATAACAAAATATATATATAGTGTTCTTCTGCATTTGAGACCAAAAGCACATCCATGTTTTTCAATATTATCTGTCTTAAGAGGGGATACTATGAAGTCAAAAAATTGTTATAAACTTTAAAATTTGTCTTTAGCTCTTTGATTTTGAGTAGTGATAACAATAAATACTGAAGTTTACCTTCAAAGTAATGTGCGTTGTAACAAAACTCACTTTAGCCAGGACCACTCCTGAAATGTACTTCAGCAATTTGTGTCAGTTTGTTTTTCAGTGGAGTGAAAGATGGGTACTGGGGGGGATTTTGGCCTGGATCTGATAGCACAGTTTGTGTAGCTGAGTCTGTATTTGACTGTCAGTATGTCAGTCTGACATATTGCTTGCTCATTGTGATTGCTTAACCCACTGTGCTGTTTCACATACTCATTTTCAGCTGTGCAAAGAGAATTAAGAATAGTTCTAAAATCTTGAAGGGAAATGACTGTATAATATCTGATGTAGACATGACTTCACAGTGTGCAAATGGTGAGAATTTATTCCTCTTCAATTACTACTAAACCCACTGCCATCAAGTCACTGCACAGTGACTGCCTATATCTGCATCAAAGTTATCACACCATCATGATCAGAATTTATTTTTATCATCTAAGATTTGTGGACTCCTCTATCCTGAATTTTATCAAAGGGAGCATGATTTACTATTGGATAGATCCAGTATTCAGACTTTGGTTGTGGAATAAAAGAAAGAAAGAATAAAAAGAAGGCTTTCAAAATTTAATAGTGGTATTTTCATGATGCTCAGAGAACTGCTCCAGAACTATTTTAAAAAATTATGAAAATGCTAAACCACAATCTTTTTCCTTTAATATAAGAAAACCAATACCACAGATATTTTGTTAATGTTGGAGATGAAGAAAGCTGATCTTTTTTAGGGTTTCATCATACTAAACTGAGTTCAGTGAACAAAGGAAAATGGAATGTTGGGAGATAAGAAATAAATTTACTTTTTAAGAACTTACTGCAAGATTAGTAGTCACAGGAATCTGTCACCTGCTTAGGAAAACTGTTTGGAATTTTCAGCTTTTTCTTATTTAGGTGGTGTTGAAGTGCTTGAGATCCTAGGAAGCATCAGAGGATGGGTTACTCATTAGTCTCACTTGTGCCAGGATGTAACTGTGGAGGAAGGATTTCATTGTTCAGAGATATTTAAAGGGTTGAGGGAAAATCCCTTCCTTTACTTGTTTCTGGTAGCTCTCATGTCTTTTTCAGGTAATGGGGTTCTGAGGTTGTATCGGCAGTCAGGCCACTTCTCACACCTTAAATGATTGAATTTCTCAAGCTTCAATCCATGTTATTTATATTAAACAAGACAAGAAAGGCGCCAAGACATACAAATATATATTGGATATCAAGAAGTATTATTTCGTACATATGTATTCTGAATAGCAGCTGGTAAACAGCGAGACAGAGTGTCTTTGCAGTAAATATAGGGAGTAGTTTCAGCATCTGAAAGGTTCTTCTAGCTGATTGGAGTAGAAAAATAAGAGAGGAAGAAACAGAAGGCAAATCAGCTTACTGGAATATCTCTTCTTAGAGAGAATAGAATCTTCTTCCATGCACCTTAATTCACTTATTTTGCCTCACAACTATCTCTTCCCTATTTAAACCTGAAATATTGAGGGAGTTAATTTGATGAAATATGCAAAAATAACAGCTTCACTTTAAAAATCTGATTTAACTTAATGGATTGTGGAATTATATTTATCTGAGTTGTATTTTCATGCTTTCTGATAGTCCTTAAAAAGTAAACTGCTTTCTTAAATGGCAAAGAAGATACTTTATCAGACAGAGAGCATTAATTACTATGACAAATTAATAAGTCTCTTCGCATCTGCATGTATTCTAGAAAAGATGGTACATTAACCTCTTTTGCTGTTCAAAATAACTTAAGAGGAAAACCAATGTATTGATTTTGTTAATTCATGTAATTACATATTAGGTAGAACACCACTGTAGGCCACCCACCACTGAATGAGGGGTACTTATGGCAGAAGTGATAACCTGTAGCCTAACTAGTCTCGTACACTGTACCAAGGTTAGGAAGGATTGTGTGGAACCAATCACTATGACAGTTCCACACCATCTGTATCAGTCTGAAACAAAGTGTCATGAAACTTGTCTTCCCTAGATTTTTGTCATAGGTGCTTAGGTTCCCAAAGTGAGAACACTCGACAGGTGGCCTTACCTAGATACCATCACATGCTTCCCCCAAAAACTATTCTAGAAAATAGATACGTCTTCCATCACCTGATCTTCTACTTCATTAAAAAAGCTTTCAGAGAATGCATAAATGGATGCACTACCATTTGCATTCCTGTCGTTCCTCTACACCGGTTAAAGCAATGTCACTTCATTTTCAGTACCTGCTGGTTTTAAAATACTTCCAGAGCTGATAAAGACAGTAAATATAGAAACTGCAGCACATTTCTGAGAAAGTGTCATTGTTTCAACTTTCTCTAGACTTCTATTCTCATCAGAATATTCATTCTGTAAGCAAGAAGCTTTTCAAACTAGCAAAAAAAGCATTGTCAGATTTCAGCCTTGTTCCTCAGCTACTGTAATAGTACGTGCCTAAAGGAGAGGTCTTCAAGCCAAATTATTTTGTGTGCATGGGGAGTGTATCAGGCAACACTGGTTTTGATGGACTACATGGAGATTGTCTGAAGAATAAAGAGAAATTTATGGCTATTACAGATTAGGGAAAGTTTACATGATGTGCTTATAGATTTATGTTAACAGTATCATCTTGTGGTTTATAGTACCATGAGAGATGGTCTTTTTAATTTTTACATTCTGCCATTACAAAGGAAATACATGATGTGTTGAAGGATGGTTATTATAGAAGAAGACAGTGAATGAGAAAACCACTCATTAACAGATTTCTAAAAAAAATAGTTGGTTTGCTAGGATTTGCAAGTCAACAGCAGAAAGGAATTTAATTGTTTTGTGTTGGGTTTTTTTATGTGCTTTCACATATACTTTTCATGTAGACATATGCATGCATCTCATCTCAAGACCAAAAATTGATTTTGTAGCAGGTCCTTAATTCGCGAAAGTGATATGCACAAGAAAGACATTGCCAGAACATTTCATTCCTATATTTGTGGCATGAGACAGATACTCCAGTGTAGAGAATAAAGTGGTTGCCTCCTGTGGTAGTTAATTTTAAGAAATCTTGTTAGAAATATTTTCTTAGTGCTGGTTGTAAATTGTAAATTTAGATGTAAAGCAGTTCTGGATCAAGATGAGAGGGTTTTTTAATTCCATTAACCACCCTTTCACCCAGAGACACACTTCGTGCTCCTCAAGGAAGACTCATAGTTTTTCTATAGATACTCTTTAAATGAAAATACATAAAGTATTAAAGGTTGCATTTAGGGCTACAGACATTTCCCCCAAATAGTGCTAGGATAGCTCTCCTTTTTTCTTTAGGAGTATGTGTTGACTTAATAGTTTAATATATGAAAATTTTTATGCACAACTGGAGCACATTCTTCTCAGATTGCCTTCAGTCTTTGAGAAAGTAGACTCCAGTGATAATGATCCAAGACTAGAAAATGATAAAAACTGTGAGAGAGAGTTAAATAGCCAGAAATTAAATGGTGAGCACTGTGTCTTCTTAAGAGGTCAGTTGCCCTAGATGATTTAGGAATTCAAAAGATTTTGACTTTTCCACACAGTCATTTTTAGGAACATCTTAGGAACAAAGGAATTTGATTTCAGTGTCAGTGAAATGTATTTCAGAGCAAAGCTGTACTCTCTGCCATCCAAACCACGCAGCTTTGATATGATTACAGTTTAAATCAGTCTATTCCAAGACTTTCTCGGAAATCATTTGGTTCCCTGACTTTGTGGTGTCATACACCTACATGATGCTGTGTCCCAGAATCTGTCCTTTTTGCTGGTAAGAATAGCTGATGAAACTCATGCAAACTTTGTGTGCAGCCAAGTGATGCTGCCTTGATCATTCAAAGCATTTTCATGTTTATCCACATGTGGCAAAAATAAGTAGCAATTTGTCAGCAAGTACCAGTTTGTAGTAAAAAAAGCAAAACAAAACAAAACAAAAAACCCAACAAAACAACAACAACAACAAAAAAAAAAACCACAAAAGAAAGGTAGTCATAACTACTGTGGTGGATAGTCCACAAGAACAGGGTTGTGGCTGAAAATATTTAGACATCACAAAACTGGGTTTGTGTCTCCATACTGGAGAGTGGGGCAGTATTTAAATATCTCTTGTGTCTTCTGCAGAATCAACCTTGCTTTACATGAACAAGGAGCTGTGCTGTCATCCCAGTTTTCCTTAGGAGTTTAATTCCACTTCATCGCTGTATGGATATTCACCTGCCAAGTGTATCAGCACTAGCCAAGGATCTTCACAAAAAGTTTCCCCTAAGTTTATGATGGAAGGCATCAAAATTTGATAATACTGAGATTATTGCTCCTTTATCTATTTGGATCCAGCACAAACGAAAAGGTTTGCCCACTCAGATTTTTGAAGAGGCTCAAGCTGTTTGAAGTGTGTTCTCCCACTAATCCTAAAGCACCAAGAAAGTTTGCTATTTACCTTGCAGGAATGACAGTTCTGGTTCTCAGTATTTCTGCCCGTGTTTTCTGTCTTCTGCATCTTCAAATTATAATTACTAACTCACAACACAGGAGGCTCTTACTAAGCATGACATAAAAGGGTATTAACCATTGAATGTCTAGTGAGTATTAACAAGTATCATCTCCATAGACTCTAAAGCTTACAGATGCAATTTCAAAAAGGTTTAAAGGGTATATGTGATGGTCATGTCATTCCATTAGATTGCTAGTTATGTGTGTTAGCTAAAACTGAGGGCTTGTCTTTTAACTCTCTTAACATGCACTCAGGGTCTGACCATCCAATAGACAGTTCCGTTGTACTCCTGCATCCGGGCAATGAAGGTTTCTAAAACCTTTTGCAAATGTTCTGACCAGTAACAAAAAATTGACGCTGAGATGCCAACTTAGTGTACGAAATCCCTGATAAACTTTCAGATTTGGTTTTCCTACTTGGTTCTTGGGTTTTCATGAAGGAGATTTTCTTGTGGGCATGAATCCAACTAGGACTATTAAGAAGTGGGATGTGTTAAGCTAGAACAACTTTGTCTCATCGTATTTCCCTGTAATCAAAGTTCACCTGATGTACACACAGATTTCTTCCTGAGTTAATTTCCAAATCCTGAATTAGCAGAGTCAATCACTGACTAGTGTTCTTTTTCAAGCTACATGTGTCATTGTTTGGATGACAGAAAACTCTGAGTTTTACCTTGTTGTATTAATCCTTAAATGTTGTTAGAGATGTTGTTGTTTCCATGCTGGAGAGAAAGTTTTGTGCGTGGGATTATGTGACAAATTGCCAGAAACTTTATATAAAACAAACAATAACTTTCTTTTAATTTTTTTCCACGTGTATGCATTTGTGCTACAAGTTAGAGATTTGCAACCCCTGCAGTACTGATAATGTACTCTTGTGCTTCATTCTAGTAGTTCTTGTCAACAGTTGATTATTTATATTATATTGTATCATATTAATTGCTCCTAGTTGACTGTAATTTCATTTTCTGTTGTATTATGTAATTTTTTCGTCCCATGAATCCTTTGTTGATCTAAGCTTTGTTTCTTCTAAAACTGATTTTGCCCCATTTTCTGGAAAGTGTGGTCTGTATTGCATTGTGTTCTAACTCTAGGCCTTTGGTGCCAAGCATGGCTGTGCAAGCCTGAATAGTCTAGGCACAGTCTAACACCACCGAAATACGAGTCTTTCATAAGAATGCCTTTTCTATTGGGCTTTTGGGTTTTTTCCCCACTTATGAAGCCATCAGTAGTTGTGAATATCAGTTTTGACTTTTAGGTTGTTTCTGCTCTGATAGGCTTGAGATTGTTCTTGCTTGGAGGACATGACTCTGTTCTCCATGCTGTAACTTTTGCTATCTCAAGTTTCTTTATAGAAACTCCCTAGGGAGTACTCACTGAAAGGGCTTTTCATCTGTTTCTCTCATCTTCCGTGGATGATGGATACTCACTGCAATCACAGACTCTCAACCGAAAAAACACCTTTACAAAAAGAATGTAAAATGTGAGATGGCTGAAGTGTCTATCAAACTCTGATCTAGGACTGCTGAATGTATCAAAAACAATCCTTTGCTCTCCTGGCAAGGGCATCAAATGCCCAGACACTCTAGATGAAAGAGTATAACTAACTTTCCACATGAAAATAGGAATTGTCACTTTTTGTTTTCCTGCTGTCTTCCATCTTATGTTTCATAGAATTTGTGGCTTCAGAGACTTTATGTCTCTAAAAATGACAGATGAGACCACCTCACCAAGTTGCCTTGCTCTTCCAGGCTGTCTTGAATACAGAAAATGCTGAAGCATTTTATAAATTCCTGTTCCCTAATGTGAGTAGGATTTAAGCAAATGCATTTTATATTGTATTGTGTAATTTAGTCTTACGAATATAAAAAGTCCAGCCTGTGATTTGCAGATCATGGGATATTGCCACAATGGGAAGGGAAGGGCAGGAAGACCATGCATCCATTTAAGTTGAATTCAATGCTAACATGACAAAATCATTTTAGTGATACTATTATTTATTTTCTAAAGCAAACAAAATAGTTCTGTAGTTCTCCTGCAAAGAGAGAACAAAAATAGCTGAAAGTTAATTTACAAGACAAACCAGTATATTGTTCATCCTTTATGCATTTCTGGTTGCCTAGCATTTAAGCTGTTGCCCTTAAGAGGGGACATTAATGTGTATCAGATTTTTCATTACCACAGACCTACCTATTCGTCTATTCAGTCTTTCTTAATTAAATATGTTAGAAACAGAATTTGAAATCTCCAGCATGAAATTTCCAGCATGAAAAAAAATACCTCTGCCTCTCTCCATGGCTGTAGTAACCAATTTTGTCTAAATTCCTCTAGGCTTTCTTTCATTTTCCATTTTTGCTAAATATTTTTGTACCAGCCATCACCTGAAACCTAATTGGTTCCTAAAGCATCTCCTGACCAGTTCTAACACAGGCTCTTGTCCTTTTCATCTGAACCCTTATACTGGGCAGTGTTTTCAGCGCCTTCTGTTCTCACTGGAAAAGTAATTTCTTAAATGGGATGTCACTTAGCATGAATGAAAAGGAGAGAACATGCTCAGCTTCATTAAGCAGCAAATAGCTTTTGGCAAGTGTATAAGTAAATCAAGTTTATATAAAAGCCCTAATAATTTTCCACATGACCTGTTACATTAAGTTTTGGTTGGTTTTATTTACGCTGTAAATGAATATATTTAATGTAAGAATGTATTCTGATGATTCTTATTTGAGATCTATGAAGGAAACTCAGTGTTATCCTATCAAAATTGATAATGTCATAAGTAATTAAGGGCTTGACTAAGTTTGAGGGAGATCAATATTATATTCATTTCTTATTACCATTTTGTGGTAAATTTATTTCTGAAATACATTCTTTCTTTTTATGATTGTCACAATAGGTGAATGCTGGCCCTGTATACATAAGAAAAAAGGCCATTGGGGTTTTTTTGTCTTGCTTTTTCTGAAAAAAAAAAACCAAAAAAACCACAAACCTTCAAGTTCTGTATACTGGTTCTTTGTGTATAGGGAAAAAGAGATCAGGAGTCTTGCTTGGGTTTTTTTACTGGTGATTTTTTGTTGTTGTTGTTTTTAATAACCTTCTGTTGTACAGCTATTTACAGGTTGTATCTTAGTGAATTATGAAAATTATTATTTGTAGAGAAATGAAATATTACTGCAAATAACAACATTAAAATACCGAATAGTTGGGTGACAAACCATCTGATGAAATTCAGCAGAGATTAATGTTGAACGATGTGTATAGGAGATGTGAAAAAATCCCCAGTTCCAATTTGCATATAAAATAGAAGTCTCTAATTAGACTACTATGATCCAAGAATGAGGGCTGAGCAGTGTGCCAAGGTGGTTGCTATTATCTCAGTGTTCCAGAGCAACCGAAGGGACGGAGGCGTGGGAGCCATGGGAGTGGACTGAGGAGAAAGGAACCAGGACCAGAACAATGAACCTTTTCTCTTATGCATGAGCCTCTAGTGCCACACCGTGTGCAAGGGCATGTGAAGGGCTGTTCCCCTAATCACAAAAATGGCACAGTAGCACTGAAAAAGATTTAGAGTCAGATTATAAAAAATAATCTAACTTATAGAAGCACTTTTATGTGAGGAACAGATAAAGAAACTGGGACAGAAATTATGACAAGTGATACATTTAGTTGCATTTCAGCAACATTCTTCCTTATTTATACTGCACTTTTAAAATTAACTCTCATTCTTAATTTATGCAAATTTTAAGACTGCCTGAAAGCAGGTGCCAAAGTTTTGATTATGTGTCTTCTATTGGTTGGTAATGCACTGATGGTAAGGAAAAAAAGAAAACACACACAGCACAGCAGTCGTCTTTCAATCAGTAACTGGTTTAGTACGCCAGGTTTTTCTGAAAAAGATTTGCAACTGATAGACTACAGATAATTCTGCTAGAATAGTGTAGTTTATTTTGCTTTCATAGTATGCTTTTAGGTGATTTTTAAGGTTGTATTTTAATACTTGATTGGAATTGACAGTAGGAAGACACCAAAAACTACACAAGCTTCCTTGTGATGTGCAAGCTTGTGAACTGTATGAATAGAGTGATGCTTAGTACTTCACTGTGGGATTGCACCTCATTCAACTTCTCTGATAATTAATTAGGTTTTTTTGTGATACCCTATTCCTATTAGTGGCCCTATCATATATGAGGTCCACTGTCTAAAACAGAATATGAAACATGAAATGTTTTTAACAGAAAACCAACCAAAAGCTTCCTTCAAGGAGATATCATAAGGGAATAGTATAAAAGTATTGACATGTTGAACTGTGGCTTGAGGCATTTTATTTGCTCAAATACTTTCTTTTATCAGTTGCATAGGATTGGTCTAGATGAGATTTTGTGCTGATGAGCTGTATCTGAGCACCAATGTAAAATGAAAACTTGTAAGTAGATTCTGTGTTTTATTGTGTATGTTGGGTAAGTGGCTCTTCACATCTCTGATAGTGCACAGAGCTGGAATGTTGGCTTAACTGATGTCGTAAAGACTTCCAGAAATGGATGTTTTCCAGCAAAATAAAATCAGAGCCAAGTGTGTAGAGACAAATTTAAAAATGCCTGCCTTAGCCCTAGCTACCCTGTCCTTGGTGCCAAGAACTGAACATCTATCTTGAGTCATGTCTGTTACCAAGTCACGCAAACCAATAAAATGCATCTATCTATAAAGTAAAGCATCTGGTCGTGGAGATCCAGCATACATCATATGTTCTTTGATATGTTTTATTTCAAACTACTTCTAGTTTTATTCTGTGTGCCTGTTAACAGCTGGAGTGGATCACACATGCTGCTGGAATCCATCTTCCAAGTAAGTTTTATCTGAAAGGATTCCAGTTCATATGATCAAAGGCTACTCTGCAATATGAGCCCAAGTGTGTTAAGCAGAGAGGTATTAAAAGTGCTGTGTTGTACTAACAGGCTGTGGTAGATGTGCCCCAAGCATCCAGCAGCACATGTATTCCCATAACACAGCATGTCAGGTTACAAATGTGAAATTGATAACACAGTACCATTGTTACCAGTGAAACTCTATTGTCTGAGTTAAGTAGTTAGAGAGGTGCCCAGCCCTTCTGGCAGACTATTTGAAGAAAAGGCCAAATGATGGTCTAGACCAGCGGTCTCCAAATGGTTGATCATCTACTTCACCAGTAAAGAATTTTTGAACATTTACCCTCCAGTAATGTATATTCTAATATTTTCTCCCTGCACTACAGTGGATCATAGAATCGTTTGGTTGGAAAAGACCTCAAAGATTACCTAGTCCAAACATCAACCCTAGCACTGCCAAGTCCTCTGCTAAACCATGTCCCTGAGTGCCCCAGGTATATGTCTCAAATATCTCCACAGATGGTGATTCCACTGCTTCTCTGGGCAATCTGCTCCAATGCTTGATAACCAATCTAAACATTCCCTGGTGCAACTTGATGCCTTTTTTGCTTGTCCTGTCACTTGTTACCTGATAGAAGAGACTTGTCTCCCCCTTGCTACAATCCATTTTCAGGCAGCTGTAGAGAGCAGTAAGATTCCACCTGAGACTCCTCCAGGCTACTCCTCCCCATTGGACATTGGTCCCTCAGACATTGGTCTACTCCATATTAAAAATACTGTATAGCAACAGTTTTAAGGAAGGAAGTCCAGCAGATATGTTATCAGGCTGAAAGAAATTCTTCCCCTGAAGTCTGCTTCTGTATCATGATAAAAAGCTTTCCCAAGAGCTTCCTCTGTTTTTTTGTTGGGGTTTTTTCCAAGATAAAAAGCCTTATTGTGTCCATTAACATTGATAACCACTATCTGCTGTTTAGTTTGCATGGCCAATAGTTTGTAGAAGTATTTCTTTTCATGGTTTTTGCCTAAGGGAGCTAATAAGTGATGCCACCAAGTAAGAAGAGGCCAGACACAAGAGCTGGGTGCATCTTGGATGGAGGCCTCAGATTCCAAAGGAAGTGGGATTAATGTGGAGAAATTATTTCAGAGACCTACAGTTCTAACAAAAGCCAGTTAGTTTTGCCATAGTGTGTGTAGGAAACACTGAATAGGTTTTTGACTGGACAACAGTAGTATTATATATTTGGGTGCAAGATTATGTGCTTTACCAAACAGAATGTTTTAAAATTGCAAGACAAATAATGTAATTTGTTGTGTCTGAAGTCACAATATTTGCTTTTCTGGATTATCTTTGAGCTCACTACAGAAGTGTTTCTTAGCATGCACCTATTTAGGCAAAGAAAACAATTATTTTCAAATTAAAGACTAAGATTAAAGTTTGATGTTGTCCTTTTCATTTCCCTGTGGTTTTGATATGTTCATTTTCTGGATTCCTCCATGATAAAATAGGTAGCATTTTGATATTATTTACTGTAATACTGATTCTGTACTTTTCAATTATAGTAGGATTTCAGAAATTCTGTAACTCAATTGCCCTAAAGAAAAGGTATAAGAGAGGGAATGCCATTAAATCCTCAGATTTCAGTAAGGGTGGAGTGGTTGAAGAGTTTTACTTTTTAAAATACCTTCTTATAAAAAGACACAAAAATTTCTAGAATTGTTCAGACAGAAATTATTGCATTCAATTTCAGCTGCCTCATCATTATGACAAGATTAGGTGGGATCCTAAGACTGCAAAGGTAGCACATATACTCCCTTTCAGCATTTCTGCATAGAATGACATTCTATTTTCTCTAATTATTTATTACCTGCTTTGTTAATGTTATGTGCTATCAAAATATCCTTGATTTTAAAATTACAAATATGGTAGCATTTTCTCTGAGTAGCTTCATAAACTTCTCTTTTAACAAATAGGCTGATCCCCTATGGAAATTTGTGCTGCTCAGTTCTGTCATTTCAAAGGGTTCTTCTGTGTTCTTGGTAGTTGAGCATAATTTTACATGCATGAGAATTACCTACATTTCATTATGGAAAATGAAACTATGTGTCTGAGGATACCTTATGAAGATAAGCATCAAGATATTTTAAAATTCTTGTCCTTCTTTAACAAAGCAAAAAATAACCCTTCTTTATGTGTTTGGAATATGTTCTGTATTTTAATAAGTATTTCTAGGGAATAATGCTATATAAAACAGGCAATGTGTAAAAATAAAGTTGACTGTCATTTGGGACACTGAAGCTAACACTTGAGTTTTACAGAGTATCTTGAGGCTCTAAATGACAGCAGACAATTTTTGTCAGGCTGTTTTGAAGGAAAGATGACCAAGTTTAAAATCAGAGAGCTATAAAGGAGTGCTTTACATACAAAAGCTCCAAATGCCTCTACATAGTGTTCCAAACTGTGAATGCTTCTGTTGGTGAGAAATCCAAAGGGATTGTTACGTTCTGAAAATGGGAAAAAAAAAAAGGGGGGGAATATTATGTGATATTGCAGAGCTTTTGCAAACATGATACCCACTACAGGGTTGACTTCTGAGACATGCAGCAAAAGTAAGAAATTGAATCTCACAGATAAGGGAAAATTCTGAGTTTACTGGGGATTGAATATTTTCTGCAGACCTGATTATTAAAAGTGCTTAGTACAAACATTTTGACCATTTAGCCAATAGCTGATATACAAGCATGAAGCCTTCTTCATAATGACACAGCTACTTATGTTTGCCATTTTGCTTTAATTAAAACAACTGAGCTATAGCTCAGGTATTTGGGTATCCAGGCATTTTTACAATGCATTATTATATTTAAATATTTTATGTGAAACAACATAGAGATTTTAATATGTGTGTGCATATTGGGAATATTTTGAATCTCAGTATTTTGTTGCACAATTTTAGTATCTTAAACTCTTTTAAAATCAATCCTGTATTAGGAGAAATAGCATTTTAACAGAGTCTTAGTTTTGCAACAGGAAAATCAACCAATTATGTTGCAGTTCATCTAACACCATGGCAATTTCATAATGTACAAATTGAAAAAAAAAGGCTTTTCCTCACTGGTAGAATAAATAGCTAATTTCAGAGTAGCTTTTGTTGAAAAGCTTTTAAAATTCACTCTGCTGGATCTCTACCAATGAAAAGATTATTGGATATGTTTGAGCACTTATATTGCCTTCTGAGAATGGCTAAATAATAGGGAAAGAAAACCAAAGTCAATATTCTTACTGTCCTCATAATTTTGTATTTTGAATATGTATAAAACATGAAATTAACACATGATCAGCTGTTTTCAAATTTTATCCTTCCTTGTGGTTTTAATTAAGAATTTGTTCTGTCACAGAATCATTTAGGTTGTAAAAGACCTTCAAGATCATCAAGTCCAACTGTAAAACTTAACACTGCCAAGTCCACCATTAAATCATATTCCCAAGTCCCCCATCTCCATGTCTTTTAAATACCTCCAGAGACAGTGACTCCACCACTTCCCTGAGTGTTCCAGTGCTTGCTAACCCTTTTGGTGAAGACATTTTTTCATAAGATGCAATCTAACCCTCTGGCACAACTTGAAATAGCTGCCATTCCTCTTATGTAATATATTTTCATTACATGACATAAATATGTAATTTTTCTATTATTTATTCCTTGTTACTTGTGAGAAGAGACAAAACCCCACCTCTCTACAGCCTCCTTTCAGGTGGCTGGAGAGCATGGTAAGGTCTCCCTGAGCCTCCTTTTCTCCAGGCTAAGCACCCCCAGCTCCCTCAGCAGCTCCTCATCAAAAACTTGTGCTCCAGACCCTTCACCAGCTTCATTGCCTGCCTTTGGATACATCATCAGTAGTCACAACCTAGTTCTTCAAATTAATACATAGGGCAGAAGTTTTTCTCTGACTGCATATTTAATGTCACACTTTAATCACTTCAACATGTAGATTTCAAAATCAGGAATAAGATCATCAAACATCAAACCCACTGACAAAGAACAAGTTTCTTTTACACACAGTGTGGATAATATCTCAGTAATGCAAATAAAAAATAAAAACCAAAATCATTTTAAATTGGAAACTTTGGTATAAAAAGTTACTTTAAAATGGTTTTCTAGATCACTGGTATTTCTCTCATGCAAAACTCCCCATGGAAACATGATTTTTTTCTCTTTGCCATTGTAGATTATCTGCGGGGAACTGAAGGTGACATCCAAAGTACAGAATTTGCAAAAGAATTAAACATTTTCTTATCAGACCTCAGTCAGACACTGAAATCTATCCAAAGAACAGAGATTACTGATGAAATTTTTTGTACACGAATGTCAGTGAGAAATTTAATATCTCTCTATGAAAACATCCTTATAATAAAAGGAGCCTAAAGGTGTGAAGTCTGTTTATTCTATTAGCCTGCAGTTATTTCCTGAGCAAAATAGTATTCTCTTGTTAGTACTGTAAATTAGGATGGCCATATGTTAACTTGCTAGTTAAGACCTCAACTGAGTATATTTAATTGAAGTGGTAGTTTACTTTCCTGTGCCTCAGTTTTATCATGGGTTTTATTAGGGTGGGTTTTTTTCCCTAAGGGTCAATAATATAGGAAATTCAAATTTCCCAAAATCAAAAAATTTGGTAGATAAGTTGCTGTCTGAAAAAAAAGTCTCATTGCTCTTGATTTTACTGTAGAAAACTGAATGTTGTTCAATTCAAATAAAATGTTTTTAGTGTAGCCAATGTTCTTATATTTTCTTGGTGATATTTTGAAATTTGGGTGACAGACAAAAATTGCTTAGAGTTTCTTGCTAAATATATCTGCTTTTGGAGTTAGAAGTGAAAGCTGAAACAGGAGCTAAAGACTTAAGGGACTACTAAATGATCTGTGACATTTAAAAAGGAATAGCTATGGTGGCTTTAAAATTGGCTTAATTTTTTAAAGTTGATCAGTATCGATGGTTACAGCTGCAAAACCAACATACTGTGCTTGGATTCATTGGTACAAATATAAAAGCTCTTGGAAGATTACTGCTATAGAATTATTGGATTCCTGATAGAACTGATATTTAACTACAGATTTATAACTCTTAGCAGAAGAAAAAAAAAAAAATCTTTGATTTCTTCTTAGTGTTCTTAAATATCATAGTATTAGTGGGCCTGGAGAGAGAACTCTTACAGGACAGAAACGGCTTGAATAGAATTTGCAAGAAAAAAAGCAAAGGCTTCTCCTTCTGTAGTCAGATGTGATGGGTCTTGAAATGAAAAGTAAATTCTGTGTGTGTGTTTTCTGTATTGAGGCAGAAAGCAAGAGAGAGAGAAGTGCCAGCTTCTTTCTGCATCTCAGTAAGAAAGACCTGACAACTAATAGCTGAATGAAATTCCTGCTTTCATAAAGCAAAGGGAGAAGAGAAATAAATCTTATTCCCTTCAGATTCTAGGAACTGTGTTCATGCAGCATCAGATCAATCTGTGGATGGATTTCTCCACTCATGAGAAATTTTTGCTACTCTTTTAGATAAAGGAAAGCCATGCTAGTGGTGTAATCACTAGTACTGAATTGGAGCTGTCTACAGACTCCTCCATTACAATGAGGTGGATGAGTCTGTCCTTTGGCCAAAGAGGTTTGTGCAGCATGACACATTCCTGAAAGCCATGCTGAACATAGAGCACAGGGGAGCCTTCTGTGGGAACTTACAGGGAACTCTTATGTGGATTGCTAATTCTTTGATGTGCAGTGGCTTCCTGGTCAGGAGCACTACAATATAAGAAATGTTATAAACAGAATGGTGTGTGGTCCTTGATTTCCAGAGGATATTGCCCAGTTGTTGCTCACAGATTAAATTTATTGCCTATCTCCCTCATCCACTAATGCCTCCTACTCTCTCTTACTGAAAATACTATCTGTATGACTGTACTGCCTGTGTAGGCTCTTCATAACTCTCCAGCACTAAAGTGGCAATTGTCTCTACAAGGGAAAGCAGTAGTCCAGAGCTAACATATACTGCATGCATCATAATCCCCAAAGTAGGACGTGTGGGAGATGATACAACTCTTTGTAAGGGGCAAGATGCTATTTTTAGTTATTGCAATGAAGCCTTTATTCTAAGTTGTACAGAGCAGTTGACTGTGATGTGATTTGACCTTGTCTAGAAAGGTAAGTTTTGCAATTAAATAACCAAAAATCACTTATATAAACATTTCCATGTAACAGACCATATGTTAGAATAATGGTATATAAAGCAGGTGATACACAGTTGAAAAGACTCATTATTTCTTATGCAACTTTTCTTTGAACTATATAAATAACTCTGGATTCTGGTAAAGGTTACCATGTGTGTCTTCTTAAATCTTTAAAACAGCAAACAATTACATCTAGTCCAGAGGCCTTTCCATGAGTTCTGGAAATTACCTCTAGAAATAACTCATACTTTAGCAAGGAGGGTTCTGATCAGTGGCACAGGATCTAGTTCGATGCCTGTCACTAATGGAGTCATCCAAGGTTCAGTGCTGGGCTCAATATTCATTAACTTACTCATCAGTTACTTGGACAAAAAGGGAAATGCCTCCTCAGCAAATTCACTGGCGACACAAAGCTGGGAGGAGTGGCCGATAGCCCAGAGGGCTGTGC
The DNA here is from genome assembly GCA_013400435.1 of Pycnonotus jocosus. Lineage (NCBI taxonomy): Eukaryota > Metazoa > Chordata > Aves > Passeriformes > Pycnonotidae > Pycnonotus > Pycnonotus jocosus. The sequence continues at coordinate 64,552 of VWYP01006829.1, read as the reverse complement.
AGCCCTGCAGAAGGACCTCAGCAGGCTGCAGAGATGGGCACAGAAGAACTGGCTGAAATCAACAACAGCAAGTGCAGGGTCCTGCACCTGGGCAGGAATAACCCCATGGACCAGCACAGAGTGAGGGCTGAGCTTCTGGGAAGCAGCTCTGTGGAGAAGGAGCTGGGGGTGCTGGTGGACAACAAACTGTCCCTGAGCCAGCAGTGTGTCAGGGATCCTGGGCTGCATTAGGAAGAGCATTGGCAGCAGGTGGAGGGAGGGGATCCTGCCCCTCTACTCAGCCCTGGTGGGCTCCTCAGGACAAGAGAGACAGGGAGCTCCTGGAACAGGTCAGTGAAGGGCAGTAAGAGAGCATCTCTTATGAGGAAAGGCTGAGGGAGCTGGGCCTGTTCAGCCTTGATAGGAGATGACTGAAAAGAGGATGTCATCAATGTCTGTCAGTATCTGAAGGGAGAGTGTCAGAGCATGGAGCCTTGTGTGGGAATGGTGCCAAACATCTGGCATCCTTACCAAGATGAGAACAAGAGAATGTTACCCCTAAAGGCCCAGCTAATTTGTGTGTTTGCTGAGGATGCTGTGAATCTGGGTGGAAAACCACTGTATGAGTATGTCACTTATTGTGATTGAAAACAATAACATGCATGGAATGCTTGAGACATGTTTTGTATGTTACAAAATTAGCAAGAGACCCTAAGGATCAATTAGAAGGCAGTGTTTCATCTGTAAACAAATTAAATAAAAGGGAGCTCACATGGGAGAGAGAGTAGGAGGAGAAAAACAACACCTGTCAAACTAAAAACTATTGCACTGCATCAGTCTGTTTTTTCTTCACTGACGTCTTGATACCAACATTTTGGTATTTTATCTTTAGATTATTTCTTATGTTTAGATTTTTCTTTGCATTTGATCCCATCACTAACAGCCAGACTCTTCTTGGTGGTGCCAAGCAATAGGACAAGAGGCAATGGGCAAAAATAGATGCACAGGCAGTTCCACCTGAACATGAGGAAGAACTTCTTTACTTTGCAGGTGATCGAGCACTGGAAGGGATTGCTCGTTCCATCTCCAAAGGAGTGTTGGAAACTCCCTTCTTTGCCCAAGATTGTGTCCAGGTGATTCTGGAATATCTCTGTAGCAGTCAAGAGACTCAATATGATCACTGCAAGCATTTATAAGATGAAAGCATTCTATGCTTCTCTTATTCTGATACTAATAGTTAGTATTTCTCTTGTGATTTAATCAGTAAAGTTTGGCATATGTCTTTAGAAAAACAAGAGATGACAAGTGATCTTGCTAAGAATCATCCTTTCCACCTCTTTTCATGTATTTCTTTGAACTTTCTTCATGTCTTAGTCCACATTTGTGGCTTTGTTAATATTATGAGATTGGGTTGAGCTAGATCTGTTCTGTGAAGTATTTGCTTTATTAAGCTTCTGTTTGCTCCATATGCAGCAACTTTAACAAATTAGGAAGACATCTTACAAAGTTGTCTCCAGTTTAGTTGGCTCAGAAAAATATACATTTTATTTTTATATACATCTAGTCTTTATTATATAACAAAGTGATAACATGTCTTTCTTTGTAGCACATAATAATTTCCAAGAATTTAGGACCTCAGAAACATAATGGGGATTAGAATACAAAGATTTTTTTCAAAAGTGCTGTGGGTTGTTTGAAATTCTGTATATTATTTTACCTGAGAGATTTCCGACACCATAAAGGCTTGTTTGAACAACCTTAGTAGCCTGGCAGATTTTTGTTTCATTTATACCAGCTGCAGAAAGAGTTGGAAGGTGATTTTGAAATCTCTTTAGTATTCTGAATGCTTTTATTGTCACCTGATTCCAAGTAATTTTGTTGTTAGGCTGTTTCAAGGAAAAATGAGCATTTTAAAAAAATGTTCCAGGAGTGAAATGAATCGAAAGTTTCAGCTTTTAGGGAAAGAAGTCTTTCTGATATGAATTGTTCTGCATTAGTTTTCTCCTGAATATAAAAGGTGAAATCTTTGATTGCAATGGGATTGGCTAATGCTAAGACACCTCTGCAAGCTGCAGTGGAAGCAGATGATGGCTCATCAAATTCTATGGTAACAGCTTTCACCCAGTATTATGTAATAGCTATAATCCTTTGGGCCTGTAAGAGAGATTCTGCATGGACTGAATGCTGAAAATGTCTCTTTCCTTTGAAGAGAATGGCCTTTCCAGTTCAGTAATTCAGTCGCTCTTGTGAGTTTGGTTCAATCTTAAAGGTGCAAAAAAGGTTCTTTCTCTACTTTTTACTCTTTGGTTGCTTACACTCGCTTAGGAATAAGCAATTACCTAGTTAGCAAGGCAGCCTATTACTAGTTCATTCTTTTATTGTTCCCTATCTTTATTTAAAAAAATCAACCGGGGACATAGGGAAAAATCTTTTTTCTGTAATGATCATAGTTACTCATTTTTCATTGCCTTCAACAGCTGTTAACATGTTTTTTGCATTAATAACCATCAATGAGTTTCAGTTGATTTTTATACTTTCCTTATCACTTTTGAGAATCATTTTCAGGGTCTCCAGGGTTACTCATACTCAACAGATATTGGAAAAGTGCAGACAATCTAATCAGATCCAGAATACTCCAGTCTTCTTTTTTTTTTTTTTTTTTTTTTATTTACCTTTTTTTTTTTTTTTTTGCATATACCTTTCTCTTCATTGTTTGTGTATGCCTATCACAAGAATATATCAGAGCAGGATGTCCACATCTTCCTTATACTTAGAGTACTAAAGGACATCTTATGTACGGTAATCAGATAGTAGAGAATTAATATAGGTGATACATAGTAAGCGTAAAATCTCTCAGCTGGTAGGAGGATCCACTACAAACATGCAGAGATGTCAGCTAGGCTGGCTTCTTTATTGCACAAGAGGAGCATCTTTAGGATATTCTGTGATTCTAATAAAAGTTGCCAGGCACTATCAGAGTGCTGGTTTGGATCCATACACTGATGCTCAGAACAATGTGAATGGCACCATCATAGGGCACTGTAGGAGCAAGCATGGAGGTGCTAAGTACGTCCATTATGTAATTGTTCCATCTCTGGGACTGTTGTGCTTGACATAAAATAATTGTTACAGATTTTCAGGATCTTCAAAATATGCTGGCAGATCTTCTTAACAGCAATTTCTCTGCATATTTAAATAGGCATTGTTATTTGCCAAAGACTAATTAATCTATTATAACATCCAGGAATTAAAATTTCTTCTGTAGAGGGCAAGAGCATCTGAGTTAGTAGGGAGATCTCTTTTGATTTCTATGCATTTCAGATCAGTGCTTATCTACCGATACCCTTAATTCTGTTGTGGTTAGGAAAAAGCAGTGTCTGTGTGACCACAGTCACTCCATTCTGGCTTGAGCAGTATCAGTATTTCAGGACCTTGTGAGCATCTATTATAGTCATGCTGCCTTTTTTTTCCCCTCACTGATCATTTGGACTAATAGACTCAGGCATTATTGAGGCCTTATATTTCATAAACGGAAGTGAATACTATATTTGACTATTCAAACATACAGAACATTTTGGGTAGGAAGGAGACCATAACCTTTACATGTGCTATGAAATGGCAATGGTTTCACCTCAGGAAGAACCTATTATCTGTTAGGGTCGTGTTTCTCAGTACTGTAGAATGTTGGAGTTTTTCGCAGTGCTGCCTGTGGTTGTGCTAAAATATATTCATTGTTTTGGCATGCCATACAGATGCCTGGTTTAATGGAGCCATACAGCAATTTTGCTTGGATTAGGCTTGTAAAATGGTTCTCCTTTCACAGTGTATTGATTGCAAGTTACCACAGTTGGCAAATATAAAGAGAAATACTCAGTAAAGACAAAACTGTAAGGTTTTTGTTTTGTGATTTCACCATGTTCTGACAGTGGGTGCAGTCATAAGCAGCTATGTGAGAAACTTCTATTGTAGACTTCATAGACTTTGTATTTTAGCTCTTCTCTCGCTCTTCTTCAGTCTGTGGCAATCTTGGGACTCCCAAGCCGAAACATTAATCAATCTCTAGGGTAGTCAGTTTTTGCTTCTCTCCAGAGTAATGATAGCTAGTAGCATGAAAGTATAATTTAGGCAGGCATACTCTCTGAGAAAATTATATTGTCTGTATGGCATGTTTGTTGTTGCTTTGATCTCAGCTCTGTGAATATTTGTTATGTGTAGTTCCTTTGATTTCCTTCTGTATTTTGGTGAGGGTACCAGATTGCTCTCTGATTGAGTACACACATTTCACAACTCACATCTTCTAACAGCTAATCAGGGTGTAATGAATTGTTCATGCTTGATAACAGTTTCCCACAGTTCATGCAGTGGAAAACCACCGCTTCTCCCCTTTTGAGCTCTTAAATTCTTACTTCTGCTTACTCCTTCTGCTTGTGTCTATGAAAGTGGCAAATTTGGGGACAGTTTTCTCAGCCAGCTAGTGAAGTATATGGGTCCTTACGGCTGCTATTTTACATACTACCTGTCTATGAGCAGAGTATCTGTTCTTCAGTCATCCAGGAGTCCTTCTTGAAGTGGTGCAGAGTAGCAATAAAATTAGTCCTTCAGTATTCATTTCCAGATCTTATTCTTCTTTGATTGAATTTTATACTTCATATTTTTGATTTCATAAACCCTTTATAATTTCTCTTCAAAGGTCCAAGATTTCTAGTTTTTTTCTTTTCTCGTTGCACTGTGGGAATATCAAAAAGTTTGGCTGACTTCACACAATGATTGTTCACGTGGCTTTCTGTCTCTGAGAGGACTCAAGGAACTTCATATGGCCAAACCAAATTCTGTTAGATCTCTGGACAAACTTAGTATCTGTATTGTATGGTATTTAGACGTGTGCCATGAGGTCACCTGGAGCTCTCTCTTTGCTTTCACCCAGCATTGTCTTAGTCTAATAGGATCCAGGGCTGTTTCAGCCTTCAGTGGAGTGATGCTGCAGTTGTTTGTGGGAGTCCTTAGGCCTTCTCCTGGACGGGAAAAGGCAAAGGTAACTGATCAGAGTGAGTCGTTGCGGGAATGTACATGCAGACTCAAAGAAGAAAGGTTACTCATCAGTAACTGGTGTTCTTTGAGAGGTATAGTCTGCATGTACATTAGTCTCCTACCTGCTTTTCCCCTCTTTCTGAATCTCTTTCAGGTTTGATTGTGCATTTAAGAGGAACTGCAGTGGTGGCGGATGCACTCTGCCCTGTGTGTCAATGCTCAAGCAGGACGAGGGGAGGAGTGGGAGTGCCCTCCCGGGACACTCCAGGGCAGGCCACAAGCCCACCCACTCTTAGAGTATATGTATGGACTAAGTGTCTCAAAGTACTGCAGCTGTTCATTGGTAGGTAAATTTTCTTTACTGTATTCTCACAGGTAAAGCAGTAGATTTTATTTTTAAAACCAATTTCATTCATTAACTCTATGGATGGTATGCATGAACAATACACAGAGGGGATATTTATACCACAAACTGCATTACACTGAGTAGCTCCCTGCCTCTCTGATGGTTTCATCTCTTGTCTTTCCTCTCATCCTAACCTTATTTAGATATTTAAATATCTTCATTCTATTCAATTTGTCATTTCCATTGAGAGCTACACAAAAACTTGAGATCATATAAGTTGTAACATAATATTAAAAAAAATGAAATCATGTCTTTCACAATTGTAGCTAAGTGTGCAAACTAACGTGTGAGATTGTATTTAGTACTAGAAAATGAGGCTAGAAATGGAACTGGATTCTGTAAGAATCAGTTATATTTATACTAGTACACAGAACTTTAAAACTTCTTAGTTTCAGGAAAGCCAACATTTGAGTTTAAACATCTTTTCCACAGTTAACCTCATGTGGTTTTCTTTCTTTTTAATCATAGAAGCCTTGTAGTAAGTTTTTAATTCACTACACTTCCTGCCAAGTAAACAAGTAGATATGGGGTATGACCTAGCTTAAACGGGTGATGTACTTGTCCCTGCATGCAAATATGCACATGCAGATTCTGCAAATGGTTATTTTCAAGTGTAATTTCTAAGAAGTGCAGGTTATATGAGTTGAAGGCTAATCACAGAAATCTGTTTCTGAGGTGTTTGTACTGGGAGTTCTCTTGAGATCTGTCATTTTGGTGGACGTGCTTTTACCAATTCCTTAGGATTGCAGCAGTTAATGATGCCTTGGCAGCTCAAAGAAATTTACAGCTGTTTTTCTGTTACTTTGCCATTTCTATAAGATTAAGGTGTGGTTTATCTGGGCTTAGTTACAGCCTGCAAACTTTGCTGAAGCTTCTGATCTGTGATACATGAGATACATGTGCTGTAGATATTGATACACATACATAAAATGTTATGAAGAGCTCCAGTTTTAGAAAGTTACTGATTTGTGTGTAATATCAAGCTGCCTTTGTACATTCTGAGAAGAAAACCCAAATTAAACAGTTTTCTTAAAAAACCTTAGATGAACTCTATGTGTATGCAAAGGAGAAGAAAACATGGAAAAAACCATCTTGTCATGCCAAATAATCTGAAGTTTATGGCTCCAAAACCAGGCATTTATTCTTGTATTAACAGGTCTTCAAAGTGCTGTTTTAATTCAGAAAATTTTAGAAGTTTAAAAAACGAAGAGAGAAAGTTTCTGTTTATCTGTTGTTAGTAAGCAGTATTGCATTAATTTACTTGGTTTTATGCTTTCTTTTTCCTTTTCACTCCAATTGCTATTCAGCTTGTATTGTTGTAGGAATAATAAAATATATATATTAGATATCAAGATTCTCACTAGGAAAAGTGATACTGGCAAGAGGGCATTATGTCTTTCTTAATTTTTTTTTAATTCTTAAGAAAACCAGAATTTTTATAACTCTTAATTTATTTTAGTGAGTAAATATTATATTTTAGAGAGCCACCTTTCTGGGTGGCAGAAACGAGACACACTGAATTTTGGTGCTGTCGCTAATACATTTTTATTAGATAAAGATGAGTACATGTACACATAGGCCTACACTTATGTATATATCTGCCAAATATAGAGTCAATAGTAAAGTTTTTTGTGGACACAGACACATTTGGAAAGTATCTAATTCTGATTCTAAGTTCCATCTCTTCCTCCAAGCATCTGAAGAAAACTGTTATGCTAAGTGAATAACTGTGAGTAACCTTAGCATGCCTTAGGAGGATACCAGTGGCACTAATATTAGATGGTGATTTTTGCACAAAAGGAAAAGGGTCTGATGCCTTTGCATGCATGTAGGTGCATGGTTTGTTCTGACCTAGATCTACTTGTTGTTTTTAATGCAATTTATTAAATCATACAATAAATTCACTATTTTTCTTGATTATACTAAGACTAGTATGTCAAGATCAGTAGTTTGAAATAAGAATCTTTCCTTTGTTTTTCTGAGAGGAAATGAACAGACAGCATTTAACACTCCACTGTTATTTTTTCAGGTCAACCTTGTACATGGCCTCTGCTCTCTTTACTTCTCCCCATCAAAATAATTAGAAATTCTTTTTCCAGTCTCAGCTCTTAAAAGTGTTGGCACTTCCAGTCATGAGGTTTGACCAAACACTTCAGTGTTTGCACATCTCTCTGCTAGACTTCCCTTACTTGTTTGCATAGATAAACTCTACTTCAGTACAAACTTTTTTTTTCCCTCTGTTTAGGGCTAATAATCATGAATAGAGGGTTTTAGAAGACAAAAAAAGTTATGTTACAGACTGCATGGGTATGTTGAACCTGAAATACTTGATAGGTGCAGTTTACTTTAAATGGAAAATGCCTGTAATTAAATTTCCATTTGAAAATTAAGCTGTTTATTGAGTACATTTTATTACAGTCTTCCTGTAGTTTTGCATTTCAATAAAATAGTTACAGTTTTATAATGTCTTTTAATACATTAGCTTAGTATTAAGTAAACAAGTGCAACATGACTTGTGATGCTGGAAACAGCAAAATTACATGTAGAATCTTTGACAGACAACTTACTATGTTCTGTAAAATCTCAAAATTTGAAAAGCTCTCTTTAGACACAGTGAGATACATACTTGCATTTCATCCAAGTCTCTTGACTACAGTGACTACACTGAACATATTCCTAACATTTCTCTTTCTGCCTTCTGCTGGTGGGGAAAGGATAAAAGGAATGGAAGTAATAGAAAATGTCAAGCATGTTTTCATGGTATTTTAATGTTTAATTTTCTGAAATTCTTAAATCATTTTGAGATTGATTTCTTGGAAAGTTGTTGCTCCACACATGAATATTTTCAGCCCTCCACGTTTCATGGAAGCTTTTGAACAATAAGTAAAGGATTGTGAGCATAAGAAATAAAACCTTCACAAGAAGTAGGGCAAAAATACATTAAATGAATTTCAAGAATACACTAATATTTTGAAGACTGTCCTTTCTTTTTAAATGTAATGTTGAACTCCACTCTTTGTTTCATTGCCTTTCTTTATGGATATTCATGTTCTTGCATGGTCACCAGTATATGATTTTCCTGTTTAAATTGATAGACAAGCCATGGTCCACTGAATAGAGAAGATTCAAACTTCTGAATAATTAAATTAGGAACTTTTACCTTTTGTTCTTCTTTTCACCTGCTTTGTGTGCTGTGACATGATTTTCTGATTCATTCAGTTAGGTATGCTCTCTCCTGTCATAGAATCAAGCTTAATCTTTACTGAGCTGGGGTCTGGAGTGGTCCAAGCTACATGACTAAGTAAAGGTTGTTGTGAGATTTTAATATACTAATTCCTGTGTTTCTGAAGCTCAGGGGTTTGAATGACATCCAATTTTTGTAGCAAATCTCTGACTATGCAGACTTCCTCTTTTTTATCTGTTTTGTCATATTGTCATTCATTATAGTTTCTTCATTTTGATGATCTTAAATCATCATACATGAAATTTATCTTGTATGCTCTTTCATCTTGAGCCCAAAAAGTGTGAAAGAAAAGTAGATTGATATTTATGGCTTTTTATATATGAATATTTTTTATTTAACTTGGTTTGATAAGGAAAGTTACCGTTATACATTTTAAAACATACTGTTTTATGTTTCTCCTTGCATTTAAAAGTGTATTTTCCTAGGGTAAACAGGAATTGCTTGCAAATTCAGAATTCACATAATTTTACAAAGCTTGTAGTTTTGAGATCTGTTCCAGAGAACACAGACTTTTGCATCTCTGAACACTATCAGTAGTTTCTCCTGGAAGCTGCAGTGATCTTTTAAGTCACATGAAGTTGTTTTGAGAATACTTCTGGATAGTATGCCTGTCTGTAAAGCTGCTGATACTGAGTTACCTACATTACAAAGTCCAATGTAAATAAAAGTGTATTGTTTCATAATTAAATTTCATATTTGACACTTAACATTTGTTCAGCAGTTTAAATTAAGTTTTTACATATTTTACTTACTGTGTGATTGGTGATGCATATAAGCTGAAATAACTTCACAGTTGCACTGTGCTGGAAAAATGCCAAACATCTTTGATAACTATAGAATTAAGAATTGTTTAACTAGTTTGAATACTGAATATAGAATGAAGGGATTCCATATGTATTCATTATGAAAACCTGCCCTGTTTATATTGTTTTTAGCATTTCCCTGTTCTTTCTGGATGTTTTAAATTATAACAGTGTACGTATCATGTTCTAGTGGCTATGATATATGAAAATATGTATGTGTATTGAGAATTATTTTTACAATCCTTGTATTGTGAAGTAAATTATGTATTGATCAGAAAAACATATGCATGTTGTATTATCTTAGTTATTATTATCAAAGTGGTAAGCACCAGAATATTGACATGAAGGAAGATATTCTAGTAGTTTTGGAAGCATAAACATGTGGGAGTGTTATCACACTCTCATAGCAGTGATGGCAAAAATAGGACACTAAAAAAAAAGGCAAGACACCCTAGCATCATAGAAAAGGAAAAGTCATCAGAACTTCAGCTCTTCTGTGTAGGCATTTAATCTGATCCACAGTGACCACTTTTGTGTGCTTTGTAGTACTTCTGCTCCGGTTAAGGGCCGTAGTCTCATGTCCATGTTGGAAAATCACTATACAGTAGCATTAAGAGGACTGGAGGAAACTTGCAACCTGTCTCAAGTTTAAATTTCTGGCTAAGATAAGTAATCCACAAACCTTAGTTATCTCCAAAGATCAGAGCATTGTTCCTTTCATTCCTATTAGTTTTTCTGGTTTGCTTACATAGAGATTAAAGGATGGTACGTTAATGGAGACACAAAATAGCCCACTTCCCCATCCATTGTGTATTCTGTGGTCAGGTATCTTATGTATCCTGGTGGGATATCCCACAGAAATGGTTAGTGAGGAAGAGTTACTAGAAATACAACAATCCTTAATGATAATCATGAAGAGTTTCTGGAAAACCCTACCAGATTAAAGCATGATGTATTTTCTCTCTCTTGAACCCTGTAGATCGAGGCAAGGTGGTGTGGGGAAGAGCCTGAGCCCCAGAATTAGTTTTAAATACAAAAGGAAATTACCAAAATTATGTGGCTTGCTCATTGCAGGTTAGACTAATGACAGGTTTGCATCTTGGGCATGGAGATGCTTAAGTTACCTCCACAGAAGGAAATATGTCTATGAGCATTCAAGCTGTTCACTGACTGTCAGATAGCACTAGCTTCCGTGTGGTGCCATAAAAATGCATCTGTGCAGCTTTTGGACTTAGTGTATCCTAATGTGGTGCTGCCTTTGTGAATTTCCAGGCATGTACCTGCCATACACATAGGGGTTCTGCACTGTGCCACACACTGTAGGCTTTTTTTCCATGAGGTAATGATCTTTATTGGTCTTGAAATCGATACATTTACATGTGAAAGACTAAGAACTAAGAGAAAAAAAAGAGAGAAGATGTTTCTGCACTGGTGAAGTTAACACTGGTCATGAGAAAATTCAAATAGATCATGAACAGTGTTTTTGATGAGTAGTGTTATAATTGAAGTAATTTCAATATTGGTCAGTGCATAGGAAGTCCAATAATTAGTTCCAGGTTGTGGGAGAGAGGGAGCTGACAGAAGGAAGAGCTCTTTGGAGCAAGAGGTGGAAATAGGTTGTTTGTTATACCTGAGGATTTCTTACTCATTTGAATGAGAGAAATTTAAATGTATTTAAAAGAGAAAATATGAGGAATTAGGTAAAGAGGACAGGGAAATAGATGTAATCTAAAGCTTAAGGAGACAACTGGCTTGACATTTTACTTCTATGCATCAGAAAGACATAATTAATATAATTATTCTAGGACTTCAGTGAAATCTGAAAAGGTTGTGTCCTCTTGAAATAAAATTATTTGGGGAGGAGCTGTCTGTAATGACTTAATTTCTGTGATGATATACCTTGACCCTGAAAAATAACTGATAAAGCCTAATTTAGGACATTAATTGTTAAAAGTATTAAACTATTTATTGGTTAGGGGTTTTTTTCCCTTGCTGGAGTTCTGTAGCTTTGTTCTGGCTTTTAAAAACTTGGTGGTAATTTTACTGGACTGCTTTCAGAGCCAGCTACTATATTTTGTATCCATCAGTATCATTCCTCTGGCTTGAACGAAATAATAGTGCTTTACATAATCTGTTGACCCAGCCATTTTCTCTTGAAAGCTTATCATCAGTGAAACAATAGAGGAGGAGAAATAAGCATTAAAAATATTAAATGAAATTTGCTTTGGTTGAAATGTTATATAATATTTTTGCTTCTGTAATGTCAGTAAAACCAAATATCAGGTCACTTGCCTAGAGAAATCTTCATTTGAAGACACAGAAAATTCAGTTCCCTGCAAAGCCAGTACAGAATCTACCTGGTCTGAGTCCGCAATTTGTTCATGATTGATCAGTGTGGGGGCTTACTTTTTTAGATGCTTTTGAAGCAATGAGAATATTTTGTGAGATGCAGTTTTCTGGGTTAGAGAGAAAATAAATAAGCTGAATATAAGCCTCGGGTATTTTTCCATGGTTTTAAAATATCTAAGTGATAAATTTGCACCTCTAAAATACAATGAAACCCAAACTTACTGCCTCATAGTTAAAAGTCTTCTACTTGAAAGCCTGAAATTTTCTTTACCATAACTACAACTTGATGGAGAATTCTATCTAGGAACCTGCCTAGGTACACTGGTGGAGTAGCACATATAGGCACTTAATTATTGCTTGGTTTAACTGAAGAGATGGATATTGATTTCTTCTGTTTTTTGTAGGATATCACATGACTTTCCCCCCCTCATTAATAGGAGTATCACTGAACTGTAGCAAAATGAGAAGAGAGAGAGGGTCTGTTTTCTTGTTAAAAGGTGTTTGGCAGGTTTTATTTTTATCTAAAGATAAATTCTGCTTTTACAATAACAAACCAAACTCCCAAAACCTATCCATTCTCTTTTATATAGGAAGTTTTTTTCCTGAATATATTAATTTTTAAAATAAATGCAACATTAAGGTCTAACTTTGCTAAACACTCAACTTCTCTGAACTGTTCTCTGAAATTTGTACCCGTTTAAGGGAAGACAAATGTTTCTAGATGATGCCACCTCTTTGAAATAAATTTTCTAATGCGTAACTATGTTATTGAAGCCAAGAATTTTAAGATCTAAAATCCTTTTTACTACTGTAATTCAGATTTTTTTCAAAATGTAACATAAGAGCCATACTAGTTCATTACTAGTTCATTTATTTATGTACAGGTTTGAGGCATTATCCTTGTTCCTTTCCTGAGCTTATTTGAAATGTTCATATAACAAACATCTGGTATGTTCACTTACAACCCAGTTAATTAGAGAGTTATTCTCCAAAGGGGTAGAGTAAGAGGATGAATGTGATTTTAATAAAGACAAGAGGGAATACAAAAGAGAAAGTGGAAGTAATGAGTAAGGAAAGGAGAAATAAAGATGGGACCTTTTGTTTTTTCACTTCTTCAAGTAATCCATGTATTGGTGTGGTGGGGCTTGCAGTCAGACACAGGTTTATTCTAGTTGCAATTTTTAAGTGTCTTTATATGATCCTCCTGTTAAATGGAAGTTGCATAGCAGTACTAAGCCTGCAAAAATACAGCTGAGGATTACCTAAATTGGTTGTACTTTCTAAAATGTTCCAGACAGTTTCATTTTAAGCTTTTTAAATCAGTCTATTTCTCAGAGCTAATTTTGTGATAAATAATAAGCTTTAAGCCAAAAGTCTCCAAAAACTATTCCTTCCTTCCCAATATAATACTCTCAAAACTTGAATTTGCCCTAAACATTTTCGAATAATGTTGTTTCTTTGTTAGAATATGGATAGCTCTATCAATAATTGATGTGATCTGTGCAGATGAATACTTTACTGTGTAATGAGTGTACTTAAGGTAACATAGCTAATTTTGCACTCCAAGCAGACATGCTCCTGCTGTGCTGGCCCACAGTCGAGTACGAAGGATAAGTGATTTAATCACATTGAGATTAAATAAGTTTTCTGCTTATGTCAATTTTTTGTCATCGTTTGAAAAGTAGCTTAAAAAGTCATTTTTAAAATGAATGCAAATCAAATTAAACACTTCTCTAGTACCATGAGTTATCCAGTATTGTAAGTCATTGAATTTACATGACACATTTCTTAGTCCAGCTTTGGAATGGGTATAGACACTCCTATTGAGATAATAAGAGAATGTAAGAAAGTTGATTATAGGTCATTACCTGCTGCATCAAGTGCATTATCTTTTGGTAGTTAAGCTTACAGATACGTGGTTCTTGCTTTTTTCAGGCTATTCAAAAGTGCAGCGTGGAATCCCAAGTTACTGTAACAAGAATCAATGATGTAATCCGAATTCAATGTACATTGTCTATTAATGTGTATCAAAGAATATATTTATATATCAAAATAATCAGTGGTAGAAATTAATAAATGTGAATTCTTGTTTCCATTTCAGGTCAGGGGATGGAGAACTGAACTTCAGTTTACATATGCAAAATAATATTATGTGGATACTTGCATTGTTCTGTCTTATCTTGGTTATAAATAGTGGTTTAAAATGTTTGTATAAAAAGCCATCAGTGCTTTATATCTCCCTGTATTGTGTGTGTCTCTGTTTTTAAGACACTTCAAGTCTTAAGGTATTATCTGAGGTAACCATTTCTTGGTAGATCTGACAGCATTCATATTCTCTTTCAGGAGACGCTGATAGATTGGTGTGATGAAAAGGAACTTAATTTGATTTTAACAACTGGAGGAACAGGGTTTGCACCACGAGATGTCACTCCAGAGGTGAGATAGTCCTGGAATGGAAAAATTTGCCCTTTTGGTGTAGAAATGCATGAGTCTGGAGGAGGGGTGATTTTTTTTTTTTTTTTTATTACCTCTGTAACTTTACTTTGCAGTATCTGTGGACACATCAAGTGCTACAACTTGGAATCAGAAAAAAGTAATAGAAAATATAGCACAAGAGAATTACTCTGACCTTGGGTTCTGACCCAAAACAATTTTCAAAGTAAAATGTGGTATAGTGTAATGGTTTTCCAGTCCCCTTACAAAACAAAATTCTAATGCCTTTGTGGTGTAATTTTCCTTAGCACTGCAGTACAACACTGCTAAGCAAAATCTTTGTTGTGTCTTGTGCAAGGAAGAGTGGGATAAGAGACATCCTTTAATTCTCCCTTGCAGAATAGTGCAGTGACAACTAATGCATTATAGGTAAGAGTGTGAGACAGAAGGGGAAAAAATTCTATGCAAAGCTACTATGGATCTGATTGTCAAAAAAAACCAAACAAGCACAGAGGCGGAGGAAATCTGCACCAGTAAATGTTGCTCAGGAAATTTGTTTACATTACACTTACCTGGAGCTAAAGTAAGGGGGAAAAAATGAGAAGCTTAACCTAATGAAGTCATGGCTATGAGTTGTCATGTGAAATGACTGTGATTGTTCTTGAAGTATTTTGGTATTTATGGTTCCAAATTAGCTTAACATGAACTTTTAAAATCACATACTTTGTTTGGTGTGATTATGTTCACTGAAGGGCAGAATTAAGATTGAGTGAGTTGCGTTTATTTGCATAATTAAACATATCTAGATTTCTCTGAAGTACTCATGTATGTTTTCAATTTCTTAGACTCTCAAGTTGATTTGAGTTCTTTATAGCATATCTACAATGCTTTTTACTTACAAATGTGTTTCGTTGCATGTCTGAAGTTCAAATTTTTTTTCTATTAGAAATCTAAAAACATTTATTAATTTATTGTGTAACACTTGTGTAACTAGAGAAACATGTAAACTAAATGCTCCTGTTCATTACTTCTGATGGTTTTAGACTGTACACTTGAAACCTTGAGTAACTAAAACCTGGGAGGGGCAGTCTATGTACCAGGAAATGGGAACAATGTTAAGATGAGCACAGTGTGGCACCTAGTGAAACTGATTTTGCAGATTATTGACTTTGCTAAGCCAGCACGAGTGAAAAGTGAGTTGGTTAAATTTGTTACTTGCTTGCAAGCTAACATAATGCTTTTGAAGGTTGTGTTACCAGGACTGTGTAGAAAGAGGGATGAATTTCTGCTTTAGTTTTCCTTTGTGGAGGGTCAAGCCTAGGTAGCAGTGCCAGATGAAGTGTTGTAGCCACTGCAAAAAATTAGCTACAGATTCTCAAGCAGCATTTGGGACAAAAAATAAACAAATGAGAACCCTGCACATAAACACCTAGTATTTTCTTTACACTGAATTGCTGTTGCTCAAAGTAATTAACGCTGACTGGGATGATTTTTTTCATCAGTTTTGTTGAGTAAGCCGTTCTGAAAGTTGTCTGACTTATTACTGTGTCTCGGTATAATAAAAACACATTGATACAAAAACCATTCGTAACTTGTACTGAAGAAAAACTGCATTGTTTTTAAACATAATAGATGTGCAAGACTTGGACTGATCATAACAAAAACAAGTGTTCTGACTGTCAAATTAGTCCCATATTTAAAAAGAACTTATATAAGAGAGTCTTCTCTCACTCACTTTTCACTTAATTAAGTTGGATTAACTTAAATCAAAGTGGAGATATAGAATCCCAGGTTTATTACAAAGGGGTGATGGGGAGCATTGTTCCTATGATGAGATTTATTACCTCATTCGTCCAAACAAATTTAAGGGGAGAAAATCAGTTTGCCAGTATGGCATACCAAGAATATAGTAAGAAGCTTAAGTTTTGTCCCCGTATTTTATGTCTTTTTGAGCCAATGAGAAAATCCAAAATGGAAAACTCATTATGTCAACATGAAATGTGCAATAACAAGTCTTTAGGAAAACTTGCATTGATGTAGAAAATGATTCTCATCCCTTGTGTGTATGATGTTGGTTCAGCATGCTCTCATCGCTGAACTGATAATGAAAGGATGTGATCATGGTATTGTGCTATTGAGATGTCATCTTTAAGATGTTAATTTAAAGCTTTTAAGAATTTAATTTGATAATGGAAAATGTTTTACTATTTTTCCTTAGAATAGAGACAGTACTCTGTTGAGTCATATTTCTGCTGGTATGTTTCAGTCCTGCTTCTCCTTAATTCCCCTGTACTTTGGATTAGAAAACAGGTTTCTCTGTTTCTTTTCTAGTAGAGATATATAATTGCTATTGTACATATACAATAAAGGTAGTTCCCAAGAATAATTGCAACCCAAAGACTTCATGTTAATTGAATTTTGTAATTATTGATAAAATTGAAATTAAGTGCCTAGCATAATGTAGCTAAAAATGGCTTCTTGATACCTCAGAAATATGTAATTAAGCATCCTAAAAAATTAGTAGTTTCCCCACTCAGTTTGCCTTTTGAACACTATATCAGAACCCTTCCAGTTACTGCACTTGTTTCAGTGATGTGTAATAACATTTTTTCTTGTAGTGGAATAGAAGATTTGAGGAATATTCACAATATCTGATTTTCCTTGCCTGTCTCTGATCCCTAAATTTATAGCTTCAATCTAGTCAGTGTGTGAAGAGAACCATTTGCATTAGTTCTTACAATTCACATTTTGAGGGGTGAAGGTCAGTTTACTTCAGCAGTGTGAATATCCTTCACTTTCTTGACTACACAACTAAAAGAGATGACATGCATGTGGATATTTTAAAAACCAAATTCACTCAATGGATGACTGAATTTGAAAGTGTTACTAGTGAATGCTGGAATTTTTAACTGTTATGGCAGTTGGTGGTAGTTTGCATTTGTACTAAAGCTGAAGTGTAAGCCTAATTTTGTAGATATAACCCCTTTTTTTTTTTTTTTTTTTTAACAATGTAATTTCACATATAATTTTTGGGAATAGTCTTTAAATCTCTGCTGGAGTTTGCTCATACAGTCTGCTTGTTGATTTAAAAAGGGTTTGTTGCTGGGCAGAGGTCCAAGTATGGCCCAAGTTAGTTTATTTAGGAAACTTTGTATTTCCAGATGCAAAGATTTATTTCTTGGAACTACAATACTTCAGTGGTAGTTCTTACAGAATGTTGATAACAAGATACAATAACTTTTGTGAAAAAAATTAAATAACGTTGCAGCATTTTTATCAATCGCTAGGACTCCTTCTGAGATATTAATGTATTTTCTATGTTGCTATTGCTCTGTACAAAAGAAAAGAAAAAAAGTCTCCTGTATATGGATGCTCTGCTCAGTTTTCTGTCATCTGTATTTTTACATTCATTCTTTTGAAAAACTGTACATTCAAAAAATTCATTTGTCTGTCTCCTAAAAGTCTTCTAGCTGTTTTCTTATCCTTTGTCTCTAGTATGATTCTGTGCAAGTCCTGTTTGCCCATCTATGAGACTAATTCTATATACTTAGATAATAGAGGAGAAATCAATGTATTGTCCTCAACTGATGATAGACATTCTTGAACTGCGTCACAATGTGTATTCACAAGAAGTTCATCTGCACTGTAGGTAGTTTTGAGCCCTAAGATTTTAAGATAATACTTTATAAAAACTGAGGTTTTTTTCTAGCATGTAACACCAGACAGTTGTTTCCTTAAAGTCTTCCTACTTTTTGAGTGTTCTGGAAAATTTATGAATGCTTCTTTCAGTTCTTGCTGTTTATATTCTTCAATATTTATGGACTAATTTGAAATGTATTTAGACACATACTTATTTTCATTTAGTCTGAGAAATATATGCATACTTATTTATTCTTTTATCAGAGTTCTCTAGTCCATGAAAAGAAATCATTGTTCTCTGGAGCTCCCTTCCATTCATCAATATTTCTTAAAAATCATGCTCAGAATGAGCAAAATACTCCAAACATACCATACAGAAGCCATGTTTGGATAGAAGAAAGTCTCAATTCTTCTATAATGTGCCTTTTTGTATTCAGTTCAAAATTGCACCAGCACTTCTATAATTATTGCTAAATGGAAATTTTCTATCATTTGGCTCTTCCACATTCTCTAAAGTATCTCTCATGGGTTTTCTTCAAATTCCATTTTACTTCTGCAGACTATTTTAATATCTATATCCTTCCATTTCTCTGTCTCAAGTAAGGTTGGAAACGCTCTTGATCTCTGTTATATTTTCAGTTTTCTTGTGTTTTGTTCATGTTCGTTTGCTTCCACTTCAACTTTGTTAGTGAAATAAGATGCTTATGACACAATAGGATAATCATGTTATAGCCGTATTCTCACAGCAACACATTCCATCAAAGTAACCCAAATACACGGAGACTTAAAGTTTTCAAATAACAATTTCCATGTAACAGGCAGCAATTTAAACTAGAAATAATATATAGGAGATTTTTGTCCTCCCTAGTTCAAGTACTGCCTTTCCAGAGCAGCAGGATTTCTAGTATTGCTTGTTGTGGATATAGGACTACTTCTGTTCTTCCTCAGCAATATTTTTTTATTGGCACTGTACCAAAATAAAATAATTTCCATTTTACAAACTGTCACTTCAGAATGGCTCAACAGTGTGGAGGAATGAAGCCTTTATCTCACATGGGTCATAAGTAATTTTGTGGTAGGAATACTATGAAATTGTACAACCTCTAATAACCCAGGCTAATGTTTCAGTTTTTCATCCTGCAATATTCCAGGCACCCTACAATTTAATAGCTATTTTAAGAAAATATTTTTGTAGTCTCTTTTAAAACTGTAGCTTTTCATATCTCTTAATGGAGGTCTTGCTCTGAGTTAAGTTTGATTTCTGTGGCGAGCTATTGTGTAACGATACGTGCTGTGTATGGATGACATCTGACCCTGTAACTTGCCATCAGACTTTTTGAGGCCTTCATAGTTCTTAGAAAATTGTTTCCAACTCAGTTGTTTCCAGCTTGCTCCTAAAGGGTCAGCATTACAAAACCTTACCACGTACATCTAATCAACAAAGGTGCTTAAATGGAGCAGATTGCTTTGTGACAGACTCCTTCCAAATTCTGTGCTACTCTTTGAGAAGTTTATCAGCAACTCTGTGAAGTACCATCCCTTTTTTCTTAGTCCTCCAGGCAGTTCCTAGATGATCCGGTCTTTGTCTAGGTCTTTTCAATAGAATATATTATTTGATATGTTGTATTTGGTGTTATAAAATTCAAATTTAACTGACTTACAAAGGGCTACAGTTCCGAACCTCTCCAAACTTCCCCTCCCCTCTCCTCCCGTGTCCCCTCTCCCCTCCCCCATCTCCCCTCTCCCCTTCCCTTCCTCAGGGAAAGTTGGTAGCACACCATCATCACTGAAGGGCTCAGTTGTGCTATCATCAACTGCAGTTTCTGCATGGAAACATCTGCAAGCTGCTCAGACACCTGTAAGTGAGAAATGTGAGGGGGAAGAAAGGCAGTTCCCATTTCAGCTCCATTTGTTCAACTATCAGAGGTTTCTCAAAAATACAAAACCATCAAACGAATACAGACAATAATTGTCTGTATTGGGATTGATGTGTCTAAAATGCAAAGCTGCATGTTTTTATTGGCATTCCTTAAAAGTTTTAGCTGTCACAGTGGATATAGAAAAAAGTAAAAAAAAATATGGCAAGGAGTGATGCTTTCTGTGAGTTACACAACATAGTCTGTTTAGTTTATCATGAAGAACACTGAGAAATAACTTTGGCTTTGCCTGTACTTTCCTTGGGAAATAATGTACAATGCTAAAGGCTTTTTAAGGTTTTTTTTCTTTACCCATTAAAGAAAGTCGTAAAAGTAGCTGTGATAGAAAGCTTGAGCTTTAAAATCTAATAAAATCATCATAATGAAAGGCTTTATTTGGATTGGTTTGTTTGTTTAAAAAATTGATCACACAAGCAAATTCCCTAAAGAGCTGTATTCTTCATTTTAATTCTGTCAAATCAAAAGTGTTGGCTAGTGGGAGAAATGTCTTACAAAATTCAAGTTATCTTGTACTTCTTGCAGAAATCATGGATGATAAATTAATCATCCCGCACTTACAGCCTTATATTCTGTATGTGTTAGATGAGAAGTTAGTTTGAATCAAATGGATCCTGAAATTAATACTTAAACAATTTTATTTCCTGAATTCAAAAGGATTACGTGAATTGCTTTTGTCTCTTTTTTGAAAATGCAAAACTCTGATAATACTGGCTGAAAATGCTGGGGCAAATGCCTTTTTAATTACTTAACTAATGTATTAACCTTCTGTGTAAAGTTGAGAGACCATCATATCGTAGAGGTAATGCTAATAGAATTACTATTAAGCCTTTGGTTATTTTTGCTCATTTGAGGATCAGCTTTTATTTGCTTTTATTAAGGTGCCCTTAATACTCTGGAATAGCAAATAGGGGCTGTGTTTTTTGACTTTCAAATGTGTAGGAAATATTTGCAAGCTCCACTGAAAAGAATAGTAAAACAGCAGTAAGGAATTTGAATGTTTCATAAAATAAGACGCAAAGCCACAGTAATGAGCCAGGAAATCTCACCTTTTTGTTCTTAAATTTTGAAATTAAAGGGTTTTTTCCAAGGTAATTTAGGAATAACAGTTGGAAGAAGGCTGTCATGTCCTGAGAGTGGACAAACGGTTCCTGTGTGAGTGAACCCAGTACTTCCAAAAGTACATCCAGATGAACAATATGATTATGGTGTGCTTTTCTAATAGGGTAAAGAGAAGGGTTTTCCTCCTCTTGGTTTTACTGATGCCTTTTAGCCATGTTTTCACTGTAGAGCACACAGCTCACGTGGACATTTATCTATTAGTTTAAATAAACTGGCTTGTCTCCTATTAGCAGTATAGCCACAACTGCTATCTTGCAGTCCTTTCTGTAACTGGGGAAGAAAAATAGGCCTGCCATAGGACTTCTGCATAATAAAATTTTCAGTTCGGAACTTTTGGAATTTTTTTCCTCTTAGGCATTTCTAAAAATAGTTTCCATTAAAGCATCACTTTGGAGAAGATAATAGGAAACTGAAAAACTAAACATCAAGTTAAAGCAAAATAATCTTGAAAACATTAATGGGTCATTTTTTTTCTGGTCATGGTCTATTACAAAGAGTTTAGTAAAAGCTGAATACAGGGAAAATTAACAAAAAAAGTAATATAGACATGTTAGTAAGACTTCTCTGTAAAGGCAGCTTAAAGATGTGATAACTAGAGGGCAAAACCCAACTTGAAGTTTTGCAGCGTGTTTGGATTTAAGATGTATGAAAAATTGAGTTAGTCCTTTTGACATTAGCACACCAGAATAGCAAAATGACTCATTATTAAAATAGTTGATCATTAAAACTAACACTTATTAAAGAAGAGAGAATTTCTCATTTACTTCTTCCCTGCTGTGTAGGAGCTTTTCCAGCCACTAAGTGGAAAGAAAGTAGAAGAGTCTTGGAAATCTGCTGGCTTCAGGAGTTATTTTTAGAATTATAACTAGTTCTTCTGCCTTTGCTAGTTGCTACCACATGGAGCAGTGAAGCTTTAGCAAAATGTTGACTCAGTATAAGTACCAAAATAGAAAACCAAAATGACTATTGTCACACTTAGACATGAAAGTCTTACCAGTTATGGACAAGAAAATAATTACTTTTTAACCTTTATTTGGACTATATTTTAGCTTCATGTCCCGTCATGCATATATTCTTTTCCCAGTTACTCTGTCATCAGAATACCTAAATTAATAGTGAGGTGTATAACCTACTGTTATTTATTGTTGACGTTCAAACTGTCAGTGGATTTTAAAAGTCCATATTTTCCTCCACAAGTAAGCATTTTCTTATGGTATGCTGAGATCAGTTTGTCATAGTTCATTTTCATTAAGCTTGAAAGATCTCCCTTCAGAGAGAAGATGATAGCAATTTTGTTCTTAGTGTGGTGCAGCTAATATTAGTTCCTACTGGCCACAAAAACACAGGATTTTATAAAACTGCTAGTGCATGCTCTTAGTAGTTTGTACTCTGATGTCTCTGGTTCAGCCAGTATTTGCAGTTCCTGGCTGGTTTATGTCATTACTAATCATATGATGGAAGTCTCTTGGTCTTCTCTGCTTAAATTATTTGCCATTTTGTTCTAAGTCCAAATAGTAATGTTCCGTATGGGAAAGTTTGGGTATGGAAGAAATTCCTATTCTATGACCCAAATTTCTGAATTTGAAGTTCTAGTAATCTGTTATTCTTGCGCCTTGCTCTGCTAGAAGAAGAATGAGTTGGTGATAGCCAGAGATCAGTATAAATGAAGTTCCATCAGCTTACCTATCACTACTGTATTCTTTAAAAACTTTGTTGCGTATGGGCTCATGGCAGGTTCATACAGATTCTCTCTGCGACCTTTCCAAATCCTAGTTCAGCAAGGGCACGCACAGCAAAGCTGATAATTCCTTTATATTATCTAAGGTCCTCTACAGTTTGAAGAGGGAAGGGTTAGCTTCTTGTTTCATATTACTGCCTTGTCAAAGTGGAGTGTAGGTTTTCAGTGTTGACAATAAAAAGTTAATGTGCTGGTGGATAAATGCACACACAGCGTGGACTTCTAAGTAGAAAGAAATAGTGACGTTTAATTCTTGGTTGATTCTTTTAGTTTCTAAGTAGATACTGAATAAAAAGTCTCATGATTTAAATGACAGATGAGTTAAAGTACTGAACTTTGTTAGTGCTAGGATTTTTTCAGTTCTTACATTACAGAGTTCATTGCATGTTTGTGAAATAAAGCAGCAGCTTCTAAAACAGTTTAATTTGTTTTAAAAAACAGCCATGTTAGATGGCAAAATGCTTAAGTTAAAGAGAAGAGGATATTCAATGTAACAAATAGATGCAGCCAAGTTTGATGCTTAGAAGAGGGTTACCCCACAAGATTCTTAAGACTTAACTCTTTTCATTAGAGTGTGGGTGTGTCTGAGCCAAATTCAAACACCTGCCTACACTAATAATGAGTAACAGTTAATGATGACTTCCGTTTATCTCACAAATGGCCGGCAGTGGTTAATGGGTACTCCTGTTCAACTTCACAAGCCATTTTGCAGTGGATGTGGGAATGAGCTCACAAGACCAACCCCTTTCCCCTCTTATACTAGAGGTGCTAGAGGTAAGTGTGGTTTTGGGGAATAAGGGTGGGAGGTCATGAGATGAAAGTGATGTGGGCTTCTTGAATTTTTTACAAATCTCCATAAAGGCATGTATCTGGGGATGGGCAAAGATTCAGTTGAATTCTTATTTTTTGCCCAAAGAAATTACCCAGTCCTAAATTGACATGCTTTCCTTGAACTGGGAGTCAGAAATCCCTTTTCTCTTCTGTTTTTCTGCTGCAGAAATTCCCAACATTCCCATTATGTGGGCTCCAGAGAGGGGTAAGCAACATCTTCAATCCCACTCAATCATTTCCAAACTAATTCTTTGCTAGTATTTTTTTTGCTTTTTAAATCATCATCAGAAACAGTTTTTAGACACATTTTTCCCATTTGTTTGATTTTCTTGTGGATTCTCATATTTTTGTTTTATAGGAAGGTCCCATGGCCTCCCCAAGTGCTAGGGTCAGACTCATTTGCTGTTTCCATTTGTGTGCTATTCTCCTGTGGATTTTCATGGTTCACTCTGATCAAATTATATTACCAAAGGGTGAGCATCTAGA
This sequence comes from Pycnonotus jocosus, assembly GCA_013400435.1. Taxonomy (NCBI): domain Eukaryota; kingdom Metazoa; phylum Chordata; class Aves; order Passeriformes; family Pycnonotidae; genus Pycnonotus; species Pycnonotus jocosus. Next base: position 40,560 of record VWYP01006829.1, on the reverse strand, counting down.
CTCTTGGGACTGTTTCACTCACGGTATCCTGAGTTGTTGTTAAAGCACTGCCACCCTGCTGCCCTGTCAGTCATTTGGCAGGCTTATGTTTTGCTCTTGCCAACAGTTGCATCTGATTGTTGGTGGGCTTTGGTCTTTTTCTGCCTTGTCTGGGGGCTGCCTGGCATTCACTACTGTCTTACATTCTCTCTACCTGCTGGCTGTGTGGCGTTGTCCTCCTGAAATCTTGGCCCTTTGCCTGACTTGTCTGGCATTGCCTCTTGACCAGCTAATTGCTTGACAGTGACTACCTGCTGCCCTGTCCATCTGTTGGCCGGCATGTATCACCTCCTTATTGTCCTTTCAGTCTGCTTGTACATGGGCGTTGGCCTCCTGCTGCCCTGTCTCCTGCTCCAAGTGCCTGGCATTGCCTTCCTGCTGAGTGCACCTGCTGACTTTGTGGAATTGCTCTTCTGCTGCTTGGCACACCTGTTGAATGTTTCGTACTGCTTTAGCAACTTGCTGAATGTTTGGCATTTTCCTCATGCCTTTTCACCTGATCCTTGAATATAGTGTCTCCTTGCTTCTCTTTGAGTCTGCTTACTCACTGATACTTGCTCTTTTGCCATCCTGTCCACTTGCTTTTATGGCTGGCATTTCTATCATATTGTCCTACCCATATGCCTAGATTTTATTTCTAAATATGCACCGGTCTGAAAAGATTAAGAACTATAAGGAATGGGGAAAAACTATTGTCTGGCTCCTTCATGGTCGGATTCAGTTTAACATACCGGCCGAAAACTGATCTCAGTACCAGCATTCGGCTTTTTCGTAAAACTACTGAAAAGCCTTTCCTATCTTATGAAAAAAGAAACCAAACCCGAACCAAACTGAATTTAATCTTTGTTTTCATCACTTTATTCAATAGATGTATTACTAAGTTAAATTGTATTAAGGATTAAACTCAATAGTAATTAAGTACTATAACCCTAATATTACCTAAGGTATCTCACAGTTATGGAAGGTAGGTATTGACAGGAGGGAAAAACAATCTGATGCTCAGGCCTAGAAAGATTAAGGTTTGAATGTACAGCTGTGTTCATTAAAGACAGTGGATCAAAGAAGCTAAGTAAGAAATTTTACAGATCTTTTTATTTAAAACAGCGGGTTGCAGCTAATCTAAATAAACCATTGGATCAATACAGTATTACCAAACTGAAATGTGTCCTAATTGCTGCTTCCTACTCTTTCTGTGCTGGGAAAATGGTCAATTGCCAGTTTACAGAAACCTTTTGTCACTCTCTCACAGATTAGGAACAAGAACTTGACTACATCTGTAAGGTCCATAGTAAGGGAATAAATCATTGTCACATATTGGAATAAGAAGCAGGGTTTCCTGCTCTTCTTTTAATTCGACTCATTTGACCTTTTTTTCCTAGCTCTGCCACAGTTTTTAGCTTATTATGAGTGTTTGTGGGTTTAATTGTGTTTTTAAATCCAGTAACAACTAGGAACTGGAGAAAATATTTTGTCATAATGAATCCTGTCATCTTTTCGTAGTAAATTCTCACTACATTTAAATAAATTGTATGTAATGTCCTTTTAACCTTAGCTTTTAATCTTTTCAGATATATTATTACTGCTTTTGCTATCTTCAAAGGTACCTTAAACATGTGAAATTATGTCTAAGCGTAGAGGCAGGGTGGCATCCCTTGAGTCAGTAGCTGCTTCACCAGTGTGGGACCAGCTGTGAAATCAGACAAAGACACTATGAGAGAGCACCTTGTTCCCATGCCCCCAATACCAGCTTGCTACTGTGAAGGATGGCTCCCAGGGCAGCTGACAATGTTCAGAAGAAGACCTAGTAGGACCCTTCTCCCAGTTTTCACATTAATGCCTAGAAACCAGTTAACTTGTATTTTGCTCCAAGGAACTGGAGGATGTGAATGTCCACCTATATTTTAGTCATTTACCATCTCCTAGCCTCTCTTGTCCCCTCTCTTCTCAGGCTTTCCAACCCTCCCTTTCTTTTCCAAGCATATTTTTTTCACAACTTCATGAACTCTTAAAGATGGTAGGCTGTCAGTCTCTCACTTCCCACCAGCTTCATGTTGTTGAAGGGTGTGGTGACAAGAACAGATCTCAGTGGCAAATCTCTTTCTCCAAGCTTTAGCTCCCCGTGTTACTTTGATGCTTGCCTAGGCTGCTGTTTGAGAAGCATAGCAGGGGCTGGAAGGGAGGAGGAATATTCACTCTAGCACTGTAGGGCTGCAGGATATTGCAAGAACTCACTTCTTATCCCAAGACAGTTAAGTTCATGTATCATTTTAGTTATTTTAATATAGTGGATTTGGAATTAATATTTCCCCAAATATGTAGGGATTTTTTCAAATAATATTCAAGTTATAAATTTTAAATGCAGAAAAGCAGCAGAAGCTGGAGGAAAAGAAACACTAAGCTTATCTTGAAATTATTGTGTCTTAGGCAGATTCACTGTAACACATCAAGTTAAATCAGTTTTCTGCCTGAAGTGGTTGGTCAAATTATGGTACAACTATTCAAATTAGTTCTAAAAGAATGTGTGGTAAGTTGAAAGAATAAATTTTAGGTTTTGTCTTACAAATGAGTCAACATTTGGTTAAAGAAAAATTTGCACTCCAAGCCCTGGGAGTAACATTTTCTCTATTAAATCACTGTAACAGTGATATACAACATTATTTTATATTTTAATTTTGTTCACAAGGGCTTTAGGGAGGTGTTTTTAATCTTTTCTCATTATTTTTTTAGGGGGCAGGGGGCAAGGGGAGAGGTTTGAAGGTATTCTTTAGCCTATCCTGTGCAGATTTTCTACCAAAATTGGCTTTTGAAACAGTAATGGACAGCACAAGTCTTTCCAGCTCAAAGAGTTTCCCTTTCCAGAATAACTAAATTTCCTGTTATCAGCCCAATTTTTTCTCTGTTTTATTTCTCTTCTTAGATTCTTTTCCTTCCTTATTATCTCTGATAAAAAAAAACAAAAAACAACCCTGTTACACTTGTCATAGTCATTTCCTGAACTAAAATATTTAAATCTTGCAAATTATTTGTCAGGAGAGAGTGTTTGTTGTATGTTCTCTTTACTTCAGTGCACTTTTTAATTTCCATTTATTTTTTTACAGTTCACTCTCTTTATTCTTCTCTGTTTTCTGAAGGTATCCTCTCTGATGATAGCAGCATTGCAGTCTCTAAGCAACTAATTCCTTCAGTTGTTTCTGGAAAGAAAACAAATTCTTAACTAATACAGGTCTTTTGCACTCAAAGAGAAAGCCCACTACCTTGGGATTTCCAAAAGGTGTTTCGCTCCCTTGATCCATTTAATGACTACTTTCGGTTGAAGTTTTCCACTCTTTTAAAAATAATGTGTCTGACAGTAACCCATATCAACTTGGAATTCAGATTTTATTATGTCTGTATGTTGCTTCTGGATTCAGATTGAAAAATTTATTGGGTTAGTTTTAGACAAGAACGTTTTATCACATGTTGTGATAAAGAATGCCTTTTGGTTCATGCTTGTCATTATTGACAAAGGCTTTTGCTATTACAATTAACATAACAATTTACTGAATTACTATTGATACAGATTAGGTTCCAGTGGCTCTCTGCTGTTACCTCTTAACTTAGTCGGCCAATAATTTTTGTTTGAAAAATGAGGAGATGATGCTGCATTTGGAGTATAGGAATTTGACAGTAAATCAATCCCTTGCTTCCCAGCTGTTTCCTAGAGATCAAGAGTTTGGGTGCAGTGAGTTTACTCTCTGACTGCAACCAATTTGGCACTTTAAGTCTGGTCACATTCAGTAAGAACTTCCATGAGCACAGATTCACAGATAGTGTCGTTCATGAAAACAATGTTATACATTCTTGTTAGAATTGATTGTAATAAATGTACTATATCTACAAAATGTAAGCATATAGCACTATGTACAACTCTTCACAGGTAATGTCCAAGGCAGGCAGAGGCACAAATCTTACAGAGGCATCCCAGCTTTGGTGAGGAAGAGAGGAGTAAGCCTGTTGACTCGTTTGCAGAATGTGGTCATATTCTCATCCTCTGCCAGAGAGGATTTCGAATGCAGAATTTATGCTTCGGGGAGAAGTGGAGATGATACTGTAGTAAAATATCCTGTTGCTGCCTTCATAAATGATGAGGGGCAGCTGTTTGCACCCCTAGCAGCAGCCCATTGTGCCCACATGAATCCCTTCACCACACATCTCACAGCATCTCCCTTGCTTTAGGCCTTATTCCTACAGATGGATATGCAAAGTAATGAAGCAGTGACTGTTGCAGAATCATTCCTCCCCATACATTTTGCTGCTGTTCTGCCCAGAAAGGTTTTAGATTCAGCCTGGAGAAGAGAAGGCTCCAGGGAAGCCCTATTGCATTCTTTCAGGACTTAAAGGCGGACTGTAAGAAAGATGGGACTCAACTTTTTAGCAAGGCCTAATGTGATAGGACAAGGAGGCATGATTTAAAACTGAAGGAGGGTCAATTTAGGTATTAGGAAGAAGTTCCTTACTGTGAGGGGGGTGAGGCACTAGCACAGGTTGCACAGAGGAGCTATGGATGCCCCATCCATGGAAGGGTTCAAGGTCAGATTCAATGGAGCTGTGAACAGCTTGATCTAGTTGAAGATATCCTTGCTTTTTGTGGGGGGAGGTTGGACTTCAACGGCCTTTAAGAGATCCCTCCCAACTCAGACTATTCTATGTCTTGCTGGAGCTTCTTTCACTTCATTTGGGAGTTTAATGAAGGCAGATCTATGTAATTGTTTGGAAATATTATCTGAGACTGCACCTGAACTTTTGTTTGATTCTGCCTTTACTGCTCTCATGGAACATCATAGCAACAGTAACCACCTCCATTGTTTGCTTTCAAGAAATATTTGTACACCTTTAATAGTTTTTTTTCTTGCAACCTTTTTTGCAGATAGACTGAGTGAATAGTAAATAAGCTTTTTGTGTAGTGTTGCAATTACGTGAGACATTCATTCAAGTGGACTAATCATCATCACATTCGAGTGGCAGATTTTGCAGGTTTCAAAGCTGAATGAAATCTACTCATTGCACCTTTAATTTTGGCTGAAATTTTGGCCTACAACTCCCTTTCTAAGAGTGAAAATTTATTGAGTTATTGTCACTTCCTGCTAGAAGCTGACCAGTTCTTCCTTTGAAACCAAATAATGCCTAGGTATCCAGTGATATACAGAGTTAATACATGAGCAGCAAGGCATAACACTGTGGTGTCTTTCAAACTCCATTACAATTCATCCATATTTTACTGATTTCTGCTGGTCAGCATTGGGTGTTCCTGGAAAAAGAACAGAGGAGGGCACAAAATTCTTTTAGATGTGTTTGTCTCTCAGGGATTTTGTTTCCTGCAGAATCTTAATGAGAAGCTGCTGTTAAATCATTGGCATTCTTTGCAGGCAAGTGAGAGTAGAATTTTCTTTTGACTTAAGGGTTAACAAAGATGGATTTTCCAGTCTAGCTAGAACTGTGAGATTTTCTCAATAGCTTTTACAGTGTTTAGACGTCTAGTATTTTCCCTAGAAATATTTTGTGCCTTTGTTTATTTTCATTGTTATCTTTTCTTTAAAAAAAGATGATTATTTAAGATGTCATTTGTTTCATCAGATACAAAGTGTTGGGCAGCTAAACTTTGGTGCATTTGATTTCTGTGTTACTCTGAATTATGGTCTTGCATCACCCATATAATTTTATACAAAAATACTATCTGATTTTTTTACTTTAGTTAGTCCACCTAGAGGTATGATGTTTGCAGTTGCTGTACACTTAGTGTGAGCACGTTTGCCGTGGTAGTGACATGCTTAGCATTCAGTGCAAGATTCTTGTGTATGTTTTGAGCACACAGAGCAAGAACTAACTAGTTCACTGTGCCTATCTAAGAATATCTTCTGCCTTGTCATTTCATAAAAGCTACCGCCTTTTCTCAGTCATCCACTCACACACTGCTAGCATAAAAATCAGTTTGCTGAAAAAGTTTGGACGCAGAGGGAATTGTATTAAAAAGCAAAAAGATTTTTCTGGAAAACATGGTCTGCTGCTTCAACCACAGCAGAAGTGTGTTTGAGGAGAGGTGCTTATAACCTGTGTTGCTATATCTAGATTAATGAAAAAGTGTGTATATCATAGGAGCCCCGAGGGTTTCAAAACTGAGTTGTGTGGCTGGGAAGTAAACTGGCAGAATTTATCTATACAATGCAAAGCTGTATTAATGTGAAAGCATTGCTCTGTCACAGCTCAGTAGTGTTAAAAAATTATTCAACTGCTTTTACTTAGTGGATGAAAGATATTTTAATATCTTTTAAAACTGAAAGAAACTGGTGTTTTGGAAATGTGTATAGTAAACATCTTAGGAACAGTGTAATAGAGAGAATATATTCAATACTGGGGGGGTTATATATATATATAGTTAAGTATTACTATAAAATACTGTAAACTATTAATTAAATATTAAAATAAAATTCCAGAGGAAAAGGTAAACTTGATATATTTAATATTCCTCACTCAGTATAGATGAGGAATTCTACTGTCTTCCACTTAACTGCTTTGTGCTACAGCAGTCTCAACAAAATACTTTTCATCTTCTGTTTGAGAAACCTTTTCATTCAATTGTTTCCATGAGATTCATGGAGGTAAAAAAGTTAAAGTAGTTAAAGAAGTTAAAATAGTACTGTCTAGGAAATTATCTGACAGAATGCACAGTAGGTCACTTTGGCTTTCAAAATCTGTTTGCTTGTCAGTTCTAATGAAAGTGTCATTTGTATGTGCCAAAACTGACAACTGTTCAGACTCTTGAAGACATGAATTGCATCACTGGATGTCACAAAAGAACCATTTTTATGAATTTTTAGCTGGAAAAAGTACTTTAAAGTTGCTGTTATTAGAGATAGTTTGTCATTTACTTGGAGAGTAAAGATACTGTGTAAGAGAATCTTAAGAGGTAGTATTTTTTGTAGTTCTTGTGTTGCTGTGATTTATTCTTGAAAAATTATCATTCATTAGTGAGCTCTTTGCAGAAGGTGTATTTGGGGAAGGGTTGTTTTTATTAAATCTTCAACATTGATGATTTGAGATCTAAAAGTGTTTGGAGGAGCTACTTAACCTGTGGAAGAATTTGACTGAAGTTTCAGAAGTACAAATATTTCATATGCCATATTTGTTCTTGGCAAAAGGTAGCAAATGTTAGGAAACATCAGACAAGATCCTCAAAAGAAAAGAGTTTCATATTTCAATTTCAGTAACCAATGTGCTAAAGATAAGGCACTACAAAATTACTTATTTATAGAAGTGAAATTGCAAGTAGAAACTTTTGGTTCTTTCACTGCTCCAGACAGTGCACAAGTTCTTAAAAGAAAGTAGTGTGTATTTCTGCTTTGTGGCCCCATTCTTTGTGTGTCCCTATGAGGGTCTCTAAGAAATAGTGCCTTCTCTTTTCCCATGATAGTAATACCACAACAAAGCAAAAGTTACAGTTTTGTTTCTCTTACATAGTTCTAGACTTCACTGCTTAGTGTACTTCTGCAAACCACAAATACACCCACTCTCCCAGGATAGAAGAGTCTAAGTTTGGCACTAGTTTTGAAATGAAGCTGGCTGTAGCCTGACTCCCCTTTGGTACAGATATATAGTCTAGAAGATAGTACACATAACCAGAAACACTGTCTAGGTTATATTTTTATGAGACGGTGCTCCCTAGTTGTTATTCTGTTAGTTAAAGCTCATTACGTTGTCACTTCAGTCATGTAGAGTTCTTATTGGCATAGTGTAAATACCCTATGCTTATTTCTCTCATTTGTGCTCCATGAGTCTGTTATTCAGAGAACAAGATTTTTCATTTCTCATGTTTTGTTCCTTTTCTTCAAATTTTAGAGAATTATTTGAAGGTTGGGCTGGATTTCCTGTTTTATATTAATACAAAGCAGTTTGAAATAATTGGGGAAAACTTAAAGTAATAGTAATTAATAACAGGTAACATTTTAACAGTGTTTTTGTAATAGCAGAATGGTTTTATTGTCTTTACCAGGAAGTCTTCAGCTGTACTACTTTTGCTGAACAGAAAGGGATTTGTTCTTGCACAAAGTGGAGTTGCATTGGGAAGCACAGCAGTTTGTACATAGAAAGAGGGCTGAAAGAGGAAGCAGACACCTGACCCTTCTTTGTACAGAGTGCAGAGACTTGTTGTTTTATCAAGCTCTTCCTGACCTCCCCACCATTGCAAATATTCTGCCTTTTGACACTGGCTTCACACACCCCTTGAGACAGCTGTAACGTACTGCATCTGGTGGGTTGTGTCCAACTTTGAACAACATAAATGCATTCCTTACAGTGCAGAAAAGCATTTAGTGTCTTACTTGTTAACAGCTACTAAAAATGATTGTTCTAGTGGGTTTTTGACAATGTACAGAGGTAGGCAGTATCATGAAATCAAGATCAGTTTTTATGGCATAAATACCTTATACATGTTTAAGATCTTAAAACTTTGTTTAGCGATCAGGAATAAAATTCTATATATTAGAAATTATATTTAGAAAATGTACATGGTTGATGCCCAGATACATCAATTTCATTAACACTTCAATTACACAAATTGGGCAAGCAAATAATTAATCTATCAAATTTATATAAATCATATGCAATCAGGTTGAGCTAGAAATTTAGATCTAATCTGCAGAAGTGAAAGAATAATTTACAAAGTCCACAATGTTGTTTTTTCTAGTATATTAATTTAAATTTTCAGCTTCCCTATAGTGTATGAAATGTGAAACATCTTCCCCCAAATGTTTTGCAAGATGTGAGTAAAAAAGAAAATGAATGTTGTTAATTAAATTTTACTTTCACTTGAAGAAAACAAGGACTTTCAAGGAAAGCTACAATGAACACTAAGATTTTTATTAACAGGCACTTTATTTGATTATGATAATAGTAATAATTTATTTTTTACAGAAGTAGTTATCACTGGGGTCCAACTGTTGGGAATTAAATATATTCATGGCTTGATTCACGCATAAATCATTGAGTGTCGTCAGGTATCTCTACTTGCTACTTGCTTTTTTGGTCATCTACACAATGGAAGTGTTCTGATAGACTTGTTTGCTGATAGCAGTGTATAAAGGCAGACACTGAATTAGCTTCTGGCACTTGAATCTCATGCCATAGGCATTAGGCTCCACTAAATGGCATGATGGGTCCCAGTGTAAGGAGTGAGAGAATTCAGAGGAGGCAATTTGCAGGCAGAGGGAATCATGGATATAGGAGAAATAGTGAAAACAGAGTCTGTATTTAATCTAACAGTAGTTATTGCTGTGACACTTTTGTTCTTCACCACTGAATTTTGTGGGGTCATGTTTAGGTTCAGGGTAGCAGCAGCATCACTGCAGATGTGCTGAGAATGCAAGCAGCTTTCTGGTGCTGCAGAATTGTTGTCAGTGGAAATATGTTGTTGGTGTGTGCAGATACACCAGTTTGTAGAGTTTGGTTTTAGCTGGCTACATTAATCAGGATTCTATTCAGCTTTGGCTGTTTGTAGATTTGAGTTGGGAGAAGAAAAATGAAAAAGAAAATGGAATAATTTAGCAGAGGAGTATGTATCAAGCTTACCACTGGTAAAAGGGAAAGGCACTAGGGTAAGCCACTTCAATAGGATTAGATGTGTTTTGTTTTCTTTTATGTAAAAAAAAAAAATCTATGAAGTCTGAGAGTGCTCTTGGTATGTGACTGTGTGTATCTGACAAAGATAGCTGCATTTAACATCAAAAATTCCCAGCAAGGACATCAAAATGGAGACTCACCAGTCTCATTATGAGTTTCCAATTGTACAGTAAAATTGGCAGAAGCTGGATGGTCACTTCATGAGGAGGAGCAAACACATGCATCAGGGTCAGCACTGGCCCCATGTCTGTCTAGTCACCACCAGTCATCCTGTGAGCCCAAACACAGCAACTGCTGCTAACTTTAGCTGTATAGCTTTATAAACCTACTTGATTTTGGTTGTTTTGCAGTAATAGCATATGTGATCATTTTCATCCATTTGTCAAGATTACTGAGCAATTGGCCAAAGAAATTTGACTTTGGAAAACATCAAAGACCACAAATCCTGTCATGCCATACATCCATAAAAAAAGACACTGACTATCACCATACAGGTTATTGGTGACAAAGGATAGGAGGAATTCAAGGAAAACCAGTGTAATGGTGTCAAAATCCTTATCCAAAACTTTCCAGTGTCTTGAAAGAAACCAACTGCTGAAACCTGTATTTCTTACTGTTCATGGAAAAGAAATGGAAGGTGTTGTTTTGGTGAGAAGCTCTGTTCAGTGTAGCTTCATGTAAGCTCTATTTTCTCCCTCCAAAATAAGAGTAGGGAAGTAGACAATAAGCTGAAATAGCTGATTTGTGGATAAAAATTACTGGCACATATGTTGTCTCCAGCAGAGGTATTCTGAATAACTTTGAAGAAGGCATCTCATCTCCAGGCTGACAGATGCAATTTTTATTCCTAAAGTACACACTTCTTACACAACTGGTTGACAGACGTGGCTGACCTTTTTGTTGCGTGTTTGTCTGATCTATCTCTCTAGTTTTTTCTCTGCTGTTCTGTGGTCTGTGAGCTCTGTTGCAGAGGTTATATAGGTATTTCTTTAGTAAAGCCCTTCCAAGATTTCAGCTTTCAGAGGAAAGCTCATAGAGGTAATTAAATCTTTTTGATGTTAATGCTGTAGTCTGTTAAACATAAGTTATCTACAAATTTGTCCATTAATTTACTCTATAGCTCTATTATATACTATGCAGAGTTACAGATTTTAACTTGTTCAAAAGAAACAGTGTTTTTCACAGAGGCAGTCTCTGTCATCTTTATTTAATTGAATTTATTATGATTTCTGAGTCTCACATTTGCATTTTAGTTGAAGAAGTAAAACTGTATTACTGCCCAAAACTAACTGAAGAGTATATGAAATGTCTCAGATCATTACTTACTGTTGAGGTCAAACTTTGCTATGCTTAATATCTGAAAGACAAAGATAAGGAGTTTCTGAACATTTCCAGAAGGGTAGTCCTAGGTCTTTTAATTAAGTCAGTCTGCAGTAGGTATATCCTCCAAAAACTGCCTGGGAGGGCTACCACAGGTTAGAAACTGAGCTAACAATTTACGTGGAGGCAAAGAAAGGCAGTGAAGCAGCAGAGAACTCTGTGAAACCAATTGGCAGTGAGCCATCTGTTAAGCAACCGCAACTACGTCAAAGATATCTAAAAATATACCAGTTGGTTTGGGAACATAATGCCCTAACTCCAACAAAAAGGCACTTTATAAACAATCAAAAATGCGCTTTAAAATCAATTACATTTATTCATGTAGCAATGAAATAGAAGAGGTACTGCTCTCATAGATGTTGTTAGTAAATCCCAAATAATTAAATTGTTTGTCCCTACTTCTCCTCCTTGGAGTAGAAATTAGCATTTTATTTCAATCCCATTGTCTCTCTCTGTGGCTCCCCCACATCCTGGCACTTCCATCATGTCTTGTCTTCTCTTTTTAGTTCCCCTGAGTTTCTCCCTCATCTATTTTCTTTCCAAGCTGCCTTGGGCAGTCTTTCTTTGTAGAACCATAGAATGGTTTGGATTTGAAGGGAGCTTAAAAATCCTCAGGTTCCAACCTCCACACTGTTTTCCATCCCACTCACTTGCCCTCACGCTATTCTCATTTCTCCCCTTCTGAGAACCCTACTGCTTGGATTTCCTGCAATTCTACCTTTCCACTTTAGCTTCCTTCTTCCCACATTCCCTTCTCCTGTCTAAACTACAAACCTTGCCTTTCTTTGTAACATCCAAGCTGGACTTTCTGCCTTTCTGTCTTTCTCCTGGACTCTGGCTTTTACTTTCAGGTACTTTTGTTTCTGTGGAACCCCTCTCTTCCACTTCCTTCTTATATGCACCTGTCTTCTTTGTACTACCTGTCAGAAACTGGGAACACTTTTTGGTATCATTTTAGTGTTTTATGCTGTTTTGCTCCAGCATGTTCCTCCTACCTGAGTCATCAGCCTCAGGTTTGAGAATCAGTGTAAAGCTTCAGTCCTGATTAAGGCATCAGTGTGACAGCTTTGAATGAAATATTTTTTCCTGCATCTGCCCAGCAGTGTCATCACTGCTGTTGTAAGGGAGCCGAGGGCAGCAGCCTTGATTTGTGATTCATTCTGTGCCAACACTATGGCCCCCTCCAGCAAGCGACAGCTGGCTGATGGTGAGTCTACCAACAAAAAATTGCCCATGAAACAAGGTTGAACAGTCTTAATTCAGCCTTGCTAGAGTAGTAGTAAAATGTGAAGGTGCTGAGTCACTAATCCCTAATAGTTTCCATGGAGGCAGGAGATGGTACCCAGCAGTTAACTGCTGAACTGGACACAGATGAAAATCTAAATTTGACATTTCTCTTCCACCCTTCCTTCAAACAGAAAAATACTGAAGGAAGTATGAGAAAACCTGGCCATCAGCATTTTGGAAGGTTTTTAGGTGAAACAAAGAGTTGGTACAGATTGCAGCATGGCTGATTTCATTCATATATGCATGGCTAATTTAGAGTATGCTTCCCAGTATGACTGTGATTTCAGTTCCTGTTCAGGGCACATGTTAAGTCATGTTATTTGAGGACATCCCAAAAGTGGCATATACAGTGGCTGATTTCAAGAGCAGATGTCACTGTAACAGTGGTTTACTTAGCAGCAGCTTTTTTTGGTTACATCCATCCAGTCAGGCTGCAAACATGAAATGTTTCCCTGTTACTAGAGGTCCATCTGCAGTAATAAATATAAGCATATATATTTTGAAACAACTATTTTTAGAAGCTTGTGTTGAGGACTGTACTGCTGCTTGGACTTTATGCCCTTTCAGATTTTGTTGCTTAGTCTATACATTTTTAATAATCACATTGCCTGCTAGCAGTGACATTTTGTGAAGGTCATTTTTCTTATGAAGTTGGAGAATGGACTTGAATTTCATTGAAGGACTCCCTGAGCTGCAGGATCGTTGTTTATGGACTGTCTTGCATCTTGTACTACCTTTGAAGCCTGCTTAGAATTTTAACTAATGATATCTTCAAAGTGTCACTGTGCTCAAGGGCATAAAATAAATCTCAAAATGCACTTTATATTTAAAAACAGTTTTGAATAGCTTTGAAGCATGGCATTAACTGAAATGAGAAGGCACAGATACAGACTTGCTATGTATGCACACACAGAGAATTCCATGTTTCGCTTACCTTTTTGTGGTCAGCAAAGTGACTCTTCACCACTGCAATGCCTTTATCTTCTATATTATAAAATCATCAGGTTTATGGATGTCTTAAGAATTTTAAATGTGATTGACGATTTCATACCTCAGCAGGTATCTAAAGGTAATCTCTCTCCATGGAGGAGTTTTATTTTTGTCTACATCATTCCAAGCTCACTTCTTCTTATTTTCCTTGGATAAAACGCAATCACTGGGTTGTATTTATGTGACTTTTCTGTTTCTGTGTAGAGAATGGCAGATCCAAAAACCAACATGCTATGCTTGAAATACAGGAGACTGTGGTGTTAGCTACTAAATTAAAATTGCTTGGTTTTCTATGAACCAATGTTCCTGCTTCCCATAACTGAGCACATAACAAGTTTGCTTATTAACAAAGTACTCAAAGTTTACATGGTAGCAGTGTCTGATGTCTTCTAGTACTGATAAATAATTTCTAATTAATTATTATTCTGATATTCCTTTAAAAATATCAAAAGCTAGTGACAATGTTTGAGAATATGGCCACTTGAATATCTGTACTCTTGATGTATATATTTTTTTCTGTTTTATTTATTGCTTCATGTAAGCACACTTACATGCAAGCATCCTTCTTTTAGGGATGCTGTTGGGTTTAATTCTGTCATTTTCCTTCTCTAGGACTTCAGTTTCCTATTTGTAAACTAAGGGCTTACAAAAGTACAAGTATGTGATTTATAGTTGAATCTTTCTCACAAAATAATTTGTCTGGTTTTTTTTCTATATCAAACTGCAAAGAAAATTCAGCTTATTCAGGGAGTGCTTATATTTAAGATGCTATTTTCTATTTATGTTTTGATAGTTGTACCATCAAAGGATTGTAGTTTGGCTGTGTGTTATACCATGGATTTCACAGTTTTATGACCATTGCTGCCAACTTAGTTGTGCTGAATAAGTTAGAATCTTATTTTAGAGCATGAGGCAATGTGATCCACTGAACAGCAGCTACTGTGGGGGAAATGAAGAGAGGATAGGCCTGTAACCTGTCTTTAAGACGTTGTGTCCTAAGTAAAGTTAGATGTTAGGAGATTGGACAGATCATGCATTTGAGAAAATTTGTGTTAGGAAGTAAGGACAGAACTTTGTGCACAATTTTCCATCTGATTCCCTGTTTGGGAAAAGGACTAAAAAGACAAGAATTTTCAGACTCTGCTTCCAGACTTCTCAATGCCCACTGCGTATGGACTGCTCATGAACAAAAACCACCAGCCTGATTTGGAACTGCTGTTTTGCTGACATGATCAAAAGGGAAGGCCTCAGCCTCTGGCCATTATCATTACCATTTTACTATTTTCCTGCCTGCCTGCTACATGGGCTTCCCTTTGCAATTTTTTTTTTCTATCTTCTGCACAGACTGATTCATCCTTCTCATGCCTGGGAAAATCTCAACAGGAAAATGCACAAGATTGATGAGGAACAGAAGGCAGTTACATTGGGTCTTTTCTTTGCTTATTCTCAAACAGTTTTTCATTTCTGTTCGAGGCAATTGTTATTTCTGTGGTGTTGGTTAACACTTTTTATATTTATAGGGTCCTGACTTTTATAACTTTCTATAGGAATCTTCACAGTGCTGCTAACAATCCTTCATCCCAGCTCCTTGTCTATTTTACATAACCAAGAGAAAATTTTATAGCATATTTCAGTTGAGAATTTAGCAACATTTCTTGGCAGAAAAAAATGAGGAGCTATTCCTAACCAATTTTTAGCTGGTTTCATTTTTTTCTTATCCTTACACTTGTTCACTCAATTTGCTATTTAATCTTTGATTGCAGGCCACTAAAGAAGTAATAGAGCGAGAAGCCCCGGGGATGGCCCTGGCAATGCTGATGGGATCACTTAATGTCACACCTCTGGGCATGCTCTCTAGGTAAGAGTACTTCCTTCAAAATATGAGGTGAACTCTTTCCATAGAGTTACTTATTGTTATCCAACAGCTGTGCACATATCATTGATGACTGCCATTGTTATCAAGACTAGAAGTCTTAACTTCAGAGAAGGGGCCAAACTCAAATAATGGTAATGGCACCTTCTCATTAAATTCCCTTTGTTGTCTCTATTAAAGACTGTATCCTCCTGTATCTTCTGTGCCAGGTTATTTGTAATATTGATGTGCAGTCTTAAATAGCTGTCTTTTCATTCTAGAACTGTGGTGTTTTGGTGGTGAGTGAAGAATTTTCTGCATGTTGTTCATCAAGTAATAAAATGCTTTGTTTGGAAAAAAAATCCCTTTGATAAAGACAAATGTTTTGTATATCCTACATCTGGAGGAATATAATTAATTTGTCTCTCAAAGTATCTGGAATGCATGCACAATCGGTGTGATTTTCTTGAAAGCACACACAATACTTTTGCCAGCCATGCAGTTCTTAAGCACTTTCACTTACTTTTGCATGCTCTCTTGAGAATTTTTGGCAGCTCCATTTCTCTCTTGAGCCACTAGGTCTGATTATTGGCAGCTGAAATTTGAGTTTCATGCTGCTAGTTTAGTCCTTTTTTAATATTGGTTGGTTGTACTGGACATTTAACTTGTAACACTCAAAAATATTTAAAGCAGGGTAGAAGAGACAAGAAGACGACTACTCAAGGAGCTGTCTGCCAAACACAATTCCACCTGATTTTTATTCCTCTGTGGACAGGAGGAATTTTAAATCTGTTTTAAATCTGCCATAAACTGTAACCTATGTATGGGACGTGCTGGACTGAGTTTGTAAGCTTGACTACTGCAACAGGAGTAAAGGCACACATTTCTTTAATTCAGGCTCATCTCTGTGCTGCAGTAGAGATTCCTCAGCTACCTGGAATTCTTTCTAAATTGAGGGTACACAGTGTGAAAGAAGGCAAAATGAGAAAAGAGAGGCTGGGAGTCAGGCAATACTCAAACTTGCAATTGAAAACAACACTTCAGGCTGGCTTGAGTATGATAGCAAAAGTTCATTTAGTGGCACCAAGATGATCTCTGTGTTGTTTACTTGTGAGCATTGTGACGGCTGTCATGGAAATACTCGTTACCCTGCTAAAAATGCTGTGCAACCAATAAATGACATTAATCACTGAGAATTATTTGTATAAGATGAAATCCAGGGAAGTTGGGTACCCAACAAGTCATGTTCTTTGGCCCAAAATTTTTGCTAATGCCATAACTGGAAATTATTTTCTTACTGTTCTGTCTTCACTTACAGCTCATGTTTTTATTCAATAAAGAGAATATTACAGTTTCTCTAAACTGTAACCTCCATATCTTCATGGTTTAGTTTTGTCCTTTTACATTTTTCTTATCCTTGTATCCCAGTCCCGGGTTTTTCACCTTGGCTTTTATAAACAGTGGAGGCATTCTTTACAACCTCAAAACGAAATTCTCTAATTTAGTTTCGTCTTTTTTTTTTTTATTATATTTAGCTAAAATGTTGAATAGTCAAACTCTAGACAACAGAAAGCATTCAGCACCTGAGTGTTCAGCCTTAAGTCAACACTGTAGGAATTTCTAAAAGCAGAAAAAAATAAAATTAGAACTTCCATCTCTGATAGTTGGTCTTGCCTTTTTCTTGAGGGAGAGGGGAAAACTATTTGGAATAATTATATATTAATTGCATAAGTAAAATTTTCATTTGAGAATTACTTCCTTCTCTGCTTTTCTTATGTTTAATCTTTAAATAAAAATGACAAATTTGAATTAATGCATCCAGCACAACTTAGTATTTTTACCTGGCCGAGGACATGTTTGGCACAGCCAGTCATGCTGCAAAGGAACCATGTGTATGACCAAGTAGGGTCTATATCAAATAATGTACTGGATGCAAGTAAACAGTAGAATTAAGGGAGCTACACAGATCTCAACAAAGATGAAAATCTAGCCAGTTTATACTTATAATCAAATTAATGTTAGACCCTCTCAATCTTGTTTTATGCTTTTTCAGCTCAGCTTCTCCCAAGTTCTTTTATGAGAACATGATCAGCAGATATCTTGGATATTAAGTTTACAAAGTCCAATAAATCATAGAATTTGTGTCAAATGCTTTCCTTTTGTTTTGATAGAGGAGATAGTTGCATGCAAGAATTTCAGTCTGTTTTTCTTTCATTTCAGGCCTGTGTGTGGAATCAGAGGGAAAACTCTCATAATTAATCTTCCAGGTAGCAAGAAAGGGTCACAGGTAAGCAATGTTGTTACTGGTCTGCTAGGAAGGAACTACAATGAGCAGTTCTCCTTGTTTCAAATGGTGGAAAGTGCCCAGTATAACGAAGTTTACAAAAGTGAATTGAAATCATGTTTATGTAAAGCTACCACACAATCACTCCTAGCCAAGGACCGAACAACTCCAATCTGATTGAAGGTGCTGTGTGACCAGGACAACATTACATGTCGTGCAAGAGAGCACTCATTTGAGCAGGCAGTGCTAATGAAGAGTCTGATGATCTCTTACACTTTCTCTTTCTTCTTTAATTAGCTGTACCTTATCTCTGGGTTGTCTCCAGCTTCCAAGAAATTCTTCTTTTTCACACAGAAGTAAGAGGAATGCATAGTATATGGTAGAACTTGCTGGAGCATTCACAGTTTTGATCAGCAAGAGGGAAGAAAGGGAACATAATTTTTAAGAGTTTGAGAATGTTTTTGAATCTTCTCTGTATGGGTAAATCAGACTTTTCATCCTTTATACAGTTTGTTTTCTTCCTGCATTTTGCTCTGTTTGGACAGAGAAGTTAGAATTTTTGTCTTTATTTATACCTTCTGTCTGACTCCATAGCTGAGAGGAACAGGATTAAACTCCAGCAGGGATTTGTGTGTGTGTGTGTGTGTGTGTGTGTTAGTAAGACTCAATCTTTTACTAATTTCTTCATAGCTGGCTGATAGAAAAACAGTCTTCTCCACAGAAATACTGCTAAGCTGAACAGTGGTCTGTACAAGCTGATACAAAACTACTGAGGAAGGTCCCCCACCAGTCACAAGAATCTATATCTTCAGGGCCCAGACTATACCTAGCCTTGTTAATAAGTGTCTTTACCTCTGGCCTCTCAGAAATGCATACCTGGTACCACATCTCCTGAACCTGCAGTATCCAGGCACAAAGCAGACAGTACTGATGTGTTTAGCAGCACAGCCCTGAAGTCACTGTTTCTTGAAAGATTTCTGTCTGGAGATACAAAAACAACATTTACGTGGGCTGTCACCTGGAAGTTGAAGAGGAAATGTTTTGAATATGCTGATCTTAAGCAGTCACCATACGCTTTCAGATACACTGTCGACATGTTTCAGCCCAAGGACTCAGTGTGAGCCCTCCTATGATTCTACCATTCCTTACAGCGTTTCTGGAAATCTAGTGAGACCATAATTTAAAGGAAATTTAAAAGCCTTCAAAACACACAAGAGGCGTTGGAGGATGGTGAGGCGGGAGTATACCTTCATGAAATTCTTCAGTTATATGTGGGAAATCATATGTGTGTACATGTATTCAACATAGCAATGGCCCCCCATTTTAAAGAAGTGATGCACTAGTAAGATTATCTCACAAGTAAATGCTTCTTTTGCTTGATTTGGAGAGAGATGAAATAGCCTACAATCTCTAATGGTTTTTATTGTGTTCAGGAGCACAGAAGCAATTGTAATTTTCTGTCCTGAGGCAATCAGACTTTGAAGATAGGTAAATTGCAGAAAGTGAATGAGAAAAAGAAATGAAAAAGTATTAATAAGTATTTTAACAATAGTTTGATATAAAGTAAGTAATAAAAAAGGTAATTCTGCTAGAAAAGAAAAAAGTCATATGATTGCATCATACAAGCAAGCTTCTGATAAACTAATTTTTATTTGTCCCTGTCATGATGATACTCTGTCCTGTCATGATTTCTTTTTTAGTATGAGATATCTAAAGTCTCAGATTTCAGCAAAGACTTTAAGATGAAGAGTGGATGAAATTGGTCCATAAAAGGCTGAATCTCAAAAACCAAAAAGGACATATTGTTGCCAGGAATTTCCCTCATTTTTCTCTTTTCCCACTTGCTAATTTCCTTTCCATTGTATAAATACGATCATATGAGAATCTTATATATAAAGCTATGCAATTGCAGCTGTGTACATATTTCTTTAATAAAATATTAATAGAAAATGACAGCAGTGTAAATGCTTCATCTCAAAAATGGACTGCATGCCAAACATGTTTTCACCAGAGAACATTTGTTTGGCATGTACCATTGAATCCAGATCTGCAGAAATCTTCCATTTTTGTGTTGCCTTTTTTTTTGTTTGTTTGTTTTGTAAAAGATAGTTAATGTTAGGAAAGAGGGCAAAGTGTGAAATGACCAGATGTTTATAAGTTTTTGATATTTTTAAATTGTAGTACCAATTACCTAAAACAATGAGTTTCAAATGTAACACAAGCTTTTAGAGGACTTCCTGGGAATCTGCATTAACACTCAAGCCAGCAAGGCTTTGTTTCAGTGCTTGGAGTGGGGAACATGCTTATCCTGATTAGTCAATTATTAGTGTACTTTTTCACAGTTACTGGTCAGTTCTGAGATTATTCTTCTTGTTTCTCACTTCCTTGAGATCTGCTTCTATGCTATGAATTTGCAATGATGGTTGTATGCTTCATTATTTTAAACCATTTTAAAAGTAATACTGAGAAGGCACAATAACTCTGCAGTTTGCAGTCACATTATAAGTCATAATTTTTATTATCTTTACAAATATGTTTTAATATAAATTCATTATCTACAGCATATACTGGTTTTACTCCAGTTCTTTGCAATACCAACTTGAATGTTTAAAGAATTTATAAATCTATGAGGTAGTATGACTTACCATTCATTACTCTTAAAGAAGCAACTGAAAGATGTTCTTATTTAGAAGCTTTGAGGAAATACAATGCTTGTGAGCCATGTTTTATTTACAAAGTGGGATATATAAATCAGTAATTTCTGATGGATTCTTTGCTTTTTATTTTGTTTGCGTGGTTATGTTTATTTATTGAAAATATTTATTTTGTTATCTATTTATGAAATTACTATTATTAATTACTTTCTGGATACTCTAAAATATCAGAATACATTTTTAAAATTCTTTCTATACTTGAAACAAAACTGAAGGGAAACAAAAGGAGTAGTGCCAGCTTTGTCTGTCAACCTTGTGTGTTTCTGACTGCATTGCCATGGCAATTATTTCTTGTGACCCTGCCATCAGTTTCCAATACTTTAATGTTTATATGCAGTCTCCTCAAATGACATAAAACAACATTTTCTTGTGGTGCCTGGGAGAAGAATGAGAGACAATAGTCACAAATTGAATGAGGTAGCTTCCAGATGAAAAAGAAAATAAATGGAAAACCAAAACAAAACTGAAAAAATACCCAAATACTTTGAGGTTAATTAAGCATTAAAGCATGTTGTCAACAAGGGTTGTGGAGTCTGTGTTCTGGGATTGTTTTTCAAGACTTTACTGAATAAGCCTTAAGAAGCCTGAGTTTCATACTGACCCTGATCTGAGCAGGCAACTGCAGCGCATTACATCCTGAGGTTCCACTTTGATTTGATGAAACACCAGAGTATTTTAGCAGCATAGGTATGGTAACTCTATGTATGCCCATTATGAAACAAGATGTCTGCAGTTTTGCTTTCTCCAGCCATATAAAATAAACTTTCTAATTGTTTGTAAGATTAGAGAACAAGGAGAGGTTTGAAAAATAGCTTGTTTATGATTTTTTTTTGAGATACATGGCATTGTAATATCAGTCTAGTTTGTCATTCCTCCAGTATATAGAAGAAGTCCATGAATAAAAAAGGATATAATTATATAAAGTATAATTCTGGAAACCCTTATGAATTGTTCTCTAATTGTGAGGGAGCATAATAGGAAAGATTTGAAGCTAATATCCCTGCAGGGATATAGTTAATGTTTTTCTTCTGCAGTTTTGTAGCATTCTGCCAGTTGCTATGAACTGTTTTCTGTATTACATATTCACAGAAATGTAACTCTTGTTTTCAGTATTCGCTTCATTGCAATAGCCTTGTTGTGCAATTTACTGTATTTACATGAAAAAAGCCAAAAATTTATAGAATAGTCACCAGATCTGTTTCTGAGTTTATTTATCTTTTAAGAGCAGTTGCATAGGACGTGGTAGGTTTCATGATGCATCTAAATCCCAAGTATATTTAAGAAGTAAACTCATATTTGCATGTGCAGGTGACTTTTCAAAGGGGTTTCTCTTCTCGTTCTGCATAGGAATGCTTTCAGTTTATACTGCCAGCCCTACCTCACGCCATTGATCTTTTGCGGGATGCCATTGTAAAAGTAAAGGAGGTACACGATGAGCTTGAAGATCTACCTTCACCACCACCTCCTCTTTCTCCTCCTCCAACCACCAGCCCTCACAAACAGACAGAAGACAAAGGAGTGCAGTGTGAGGAAGAGGAGGAAGAGAAGAAGGATAGCGGAGTTGCCTCAACAGAGGACAGTTCTTCTTCACATATAACAGCAGCAGCCATTGCAGCTAAGGTGAGTCTGGCTTCTTTCCTTAAAAGACCCTTTAGTTTCTGTCTCAGGCACTTTCCACCAATATTCATTTGCATGTTAAGACTATACATTGATGTCTTCGTGTCAAACAGATGTATTTCAGGTACATTTTGTAGAAGTAGAGCTTCATAAAAATATATGAATTCTCTTTTGGTAGGTGATTTCAGATTCCAGTGGGAGAAATTTTATTTATTATCTTGATGTTAACATATGTTTTATGAGACCATTCTGATGTGACAGACTGGTTTTAGTGGATTTTTTAATTCAAAGTATTCACACACCTGAACATGCAAAGTCCAGTAGGTGGCATGTTAAGGAATCACAACAAAATTTTGCAACCCATAATATTTAATTTGAAATGAAAATTTTAGTTTCTGAAAACAGTGATAAAAATGTGACAGCCAGGTAACAATTTAAGTAATAAGCTGTCCAGGTTACTGTATTCCAATGTGCATGTCTGCATAAGAGATGTGAAATTCTGCAACAAACTAAATATCATAATGTCTTTATAGCCTTGCTTTAACTAGTAATCATAGATCAGCATTACTCAAACTAAAATAATAAATTGGAGACTCCAAAAGAAAAAAATGAGGTAACACTTATAAATAACTGTAATATAAATTTTGAATATTTTCCCAAGAATTATTGTACCATTTGAAGCAATATATAAATATTTACCTCAGTTTTATGTGTTCAGTTTTTGAATGGAAAGATAATGTATCCCTGTGTGTTTGGAAATGTTTTTTTCCAAACTGTTTTGTTCTATATCTACTCCACAAGTTGTGCTTTTAATTCCTATTATGAGAATTGAAAGTCTAAGTAACTCAAAATTATATTAAACAATTTCTAAACCAAAGCAGCAACATTCTAACTCCAGAAATGTGAATTCAGGTCTGAGACATCTTGACATTTCTAAGACAGCTGCAGCTGGA
>VWYP01006829.1:2556-17786 GCA_013400435.1 Pycnonotus jocosus | reverse complement strand
TCTAAGACAGCTGCAGCTGGAGATCATCTCCCAATATACAGCAAATCCTGATTACATATGTCTTTGCAGGGATGAATTAAGGTAATTATCATTTGCAAGTATCAGTTCTTATTAATGCAAATTGTAAATTGTTTAATTTTTTTGGATGCAAGCAAAGATAAAAAATATGTGCCATTTTTAAAGGCAGGAAATACCTGAGATCTCAACTGGCTGTTTTCATATGAGCTTGGCATTTCAATGTCAGAGTTATTTTCACCTCATTCATTTTTGGTCATTTGCTTGTAGAGTTTCATGTTTTCCTGTCACTGTATTCATAGCTGTTATGTGTTGTGCATTAGAAGCATCCATCCTATACCAGTCCAGCTGTTATCATGGCTAAAGGTCAACAGTCCATCCCTGGTCTCATCAGTTATTGCCATCATGCAGCAGGCAGTGCAGGAGAACTGGTAAGAGACACTTCCAAGAGGCTTTTGCACTAACACTAACTAAAAATGCTCTGCCTGCCTCCTAGTCTATGTATGAACAGACAGTGTTATTTATTTTCTTCTAACAAAGACATATCAGTGCTATCTTTGAGAGCACACGTTACAGAAAATATCTGTTTAACATAAAGGGCTAAACAAGGTAAACAAGGTTATGTGTGTTGTCACTTGAATCATTTAGCTGCTGAGATAATAATTGCTATAAAGCCTATGTTTCTGATTAGTCATTGGCTTTATATCTAATATACTCAGTAATTGAATATAATTAAAATAATCTCCTAAAATTACTGCTTTAGAGCTATGCAATGGTAACTTTTTCCTCTGTCTTGTTTTGCTGCTTTTCTCGCAGTAGTTTTTTTGTCAACACAATACAGCATTTGCACGGGTTTTCATAGTTTGCTTTCTTCACTTGTAGTTTCTGCCTCATTTTTGTTTTCTGTGTAGAAGTAGAATTTCTCAAAAGAAGACTTCAGGAGTCAGGAAGCAGTGGACTTATTATAAATTACTGAGTTTTAGTGAATAGTAGAAAACTGTTTCAATGAATGGTTAAAAAGGACCTGTTCTCTTAGGCAAACAGTAATTTAAACCATCAATCGATTAGCCTAACACTTGTATTTCAAACATGATTCTGTGTCTCTTGAAAAGTCATTTAGGAGGTGTGAAGACTTTGAAATTCATACACATGATGGTAAAGCTATGTAGTCCATATACATACATACATACACACATTTATTGCAGTGGGGTTTTGGGGGTTTGGTTGTGGGTTTTTTGGCGTTGAGGTTGCTAAACGAGAATTTGCACCATGTTCTTCAGTATCAGTAAAACAGTTAATTTAGCCTCTGTGAAGAACACTGTTAAACTGTCATACATGTTTCTGTGTTCTTTTGCAGATTACTCTTGAGCTATTGTTTTATGCATTCTATAATCCAAATTAGATCTTCAAACTCAGAGCAGAAAGTGGTTAGTTTTTTAGCAAGTTATTGGGGTTTTTTAACATAAAGGGTTTTCTGTATGTTTTCAAGACTTTTTTTTTCTTTTGTATAACAGTCATGGTAATTGCCACCTACAGATTGTTTTCTTACCTCACTGTCATTGTCAATCTTTGTTTCAGTTCTGAGCAAAAGTGAATAAAGAACTCATATCTTTTCCTTTTCCCCCTTGTTGGCAGTGCTCTTGTCAAAGTTCTCTAGTATGAAAACACAAATATTTAAACCAAAATAAAAGTATGTCACAGAAAGGCCAGGTCAGATAAAAATTGTAGAAGCAATGACTGATGGATATGGTGAATATCTTTCTCTGTCACTTTGTTCATTTCTCATTAATTTCTGTCTTTGTCAGTATGTTACAACAGGTTTTCCACTCCAGCTAGTGCAAGCAGAAACTATTTTCACTAAGACTAAGAATTTTATTGTACCCCATTTAAAGTTTTGAGCTCTACTCTGTATTTGATTTATTTGAAACTGGCAAATGAATAAAACATATTAGGGAGAAAAATTGTAAATGCTCAGTGTGACTTAGTGAAATTAAAAGAATAGCCTGTCCAAAATGCAGTAATATTCCTGCCCTTCTTTATTTCAGGTTTCTGTGTACAGACACAGAAGTTTCTCATGGGTTTATTAACCTCTTTAACAGACTTAACAAGAAGTTGCCTTGATTTTAAAGACTTACATTGCCTAAATTTAATCTTTTAATATTAAAATTCAAAAACTCTCTAAATGTAGGTGAGAGAAATGAGAAATTCCCCATGTCACATTATATTTTTGTGTGTTCCTGTTAATGGAATAGACATATTAGTACCTTCACAAAATTCAGCAGGTTGTAGTGGTTCAAAGAGAATATTAGTGCTACTTTTAGCAATATAACACTTTCGTAATAGAAAAAGAGCAAAATTTCTACCTGTGAACAAACTTTATGCTCTCAGTGAGAATTTTTTCTCTAGAATCTAGATGGGTTTATATATGAATTCTTTTCTGGTAATTGCATTTTATCTAAAGGTAGTGATTTGGAATTGAAATTAAGTGCCTGTGATCTTGTCCCTTTATCTTCGGCTTCTTTTTTTTTTTTTTGATTAATATCAGGGCTGAAATTTACTTAAATTTGCATTTTCTCACAGGCAAAAAGTAGTACATGCACAAAATTTACACATGCAGTTCCGGGAAAACTGGGATTTTCTCAGTCATTTTATTGCAGAGAGAGGTTTTTATTACAAAAAGGTGATATCAGATAAAATTGTAGAAACAATGATTGATCAATATGGAGGGAAATTTTTGAAAAAAAAAATGTTTCTTGCCTGAAGGGTAGGAGACAGTGTGAAGCATCTGGTTACTCTGGAGTACCCAGAGTAAACCTAGGAAGAGCTGAATCATGATATCATTTGCAAAAACGATATTGATATTTGTGTTGTGGGGTCTAGGAGTACATAAAAGGGGTAATAGACCCATACACAATCACGTCAAGATCCCTGCAGCTTTTTATCAGAAGAGAGTAGAGAAAAGGTATCTTATTTGAAGACTTAAAAATATTCTTTCTTTGATTTTGTCTTTTATTATTTTACGCCTTTCTCAAAGTGTATTTTTTTCTTTATTTTCCTTAGGCATGGACATTAAAAGAAGTATTGAAAGTTGTAGGGAATATCTGTGTCAATATAAAACTTGGAGATTGTCAGCCTGTTTTGGGCTTTAATGAATTTAAGATGGGATTTCAGGAGAAAAATTGAACAGAAGGGAAATCATGCTTCTGACTACAAACCATTTGACCATTTGGAATATCATTGATTCAGTTTATCTCTAAGATACATCTCTGAGATGTGATTTGCAAATCAGAACACTCCATGTAGAGGCCAGTTAGGCACTGCTTCTGAAGAGGAAGATATCCCCAGCATAGTTGTCCATAATGAAAAAAAAGAGTCTGCTGACTTCAGAACTTACAGTGGAAGTTGTAGCATGAGATGCTTAGCCTTGAAAGATCCTCTGAGGAGAGCTGACAGAAACTGACTGGCAAAAACCACTGTTAGTCTAGAAACACAGTAGAGCAGAAAGGAGGCAGTTGGTGGCTCTCTGAGAACAAAACCTGTTTTCACACAACTTATAAACAAGTTAGAAACAACAGAAACTCTTAACATGAGGAGGAGGGTATATGGTAAAATAAGATCCCCTAGGTACTATCCAGTATTTCCAAGTCAAGGTTGCTAAGTGAGACGTAGTCATTATTTATAGAGGGAAACCAAGGAAGTTGAGGGAGTGGGAAATTCCATGTATTTAATGACACAAGTATTAAGATTGGTCATTTTAACTACACTGGGACAAGCAACAAACCTCTCCTATGATGTTCTAATAATGTAACACATACTAAAAGCTAGGGTTCAAGCATGTTCCTGGAACATGATTTGGCTTGTCAGTGGATCTTCCTTTCTTGCTTCCTTTTATTGTCTGCTACTGCCATTTCTCCCAGAGATGGGGGTTCTTCTGATGATCCTCTTAGAACTTGAACATCAGACTGAATGAAGAAATTCTTAATGAGGAGAGAGATCTTTAAATATGCACCTGTATATATATTCCTTCAAAGATCTGAATGTCTACATTTTCTAGTTAGCTGTGATAGAATTTTCCCAGGATTTTCCCTCAGTGAAGCCATGCTGGCTGCTTCAAATCACCTCCCTGTCCTCCATGTGCCTTATGAGGGCTTGTAGGAGGATCTGTTCCATGATTCTCCCAGGCACAGAGGTGAAGCTGAAAGGTCAGTAGTTCTCAGGGCCCTCCTTTCTACCCTTTTTTAAGATGGATGCAATGTTCTCTACTTCCAGTCACCCGGGACTTCGTCCTACTGCCATGACTTTTCCAATGCCATGGTCGGTGGTGCAGGAGCTACATTAGTCTATTCCCTCAGGACTCTGGGATGCATCTCATCAGGTCCCATAGACTTATGTATGTTCAGGTTCCACAGGTTCCTCAGGTGGTTATGAACCTGGTTATCCCTTAGAGTGGGGTTTAATTGTCTCTGTGCCTTAAGGTCCATCCATTCAAGAAGTGTGGGAAGAGAGGTTGCCAGTCAACACTGAGGCAAAAAGTTTTTGATTGCCTCAGCCTTTTGTTCATCTGTTGTTGCCAGCTTGCCAGTTGTTCATCAGGAGGGGTATGCTTCCCAAACTGGCATTCTAATATATTAGTGGGAAGTAAAAAATGACCGAATTTTTATTTTCCCCCTCAGAATATATTTTAAACCAAGTGTTGGCTTTGGATGGTGGTTTCTAATGCTTTTGCCTTTACTCACTCCAGAAGTCTGTAGCTTTTGCAGCACAAACCTTACATTGAGAATTTTTGTAGCTGAAATAAAGTCTTCATGGAATAAAGAGTAATCATTGCATGACATTTCTTGTGAGAAATTTTCTCACTGCATGACATTTCTTTAGAGGGCTTCAGTAAATTTCTAGCAAATGGTTTCCTTTTCAGAATATTGCCCTCTAGTTCATGAATGGAAAGTCTGCCTCCCTTCGTGCCATGGTAGAAATCACTGGTGGTCATTTTTGGGTTTGAAACAAAGGTTTAAGAGGAAACTATTTTTTACTTATTATTTCCTGTTGTACTATGTTTGATTCATAGTTTTTTTCATGACAACTAGTGTGTTCTGTGCTACTTCAGTTAGAATGTGACGTTATATATTTGTGAGGTATTTGTTACTGAAATTAGGAGAGTATGCTGTTAACCACTGCCAAGCACTGAGTATGAGGAGTGGGGTATTCCTCTTTTTGAGGTAAGATTTTTAATAAGTTTTACATACAGTGTATTTTTTGCTAATAATTCCATCTCTCTTCTTTTTAAGATTCCAGATTCCATCATCTCTCGTGGTGTTCAGGTTCTCCCACGTGATACAGCCTCCCTCAGTACTACTCCTTCAGAATCTCCTCGTGCCCAAGCCACCTCTCGCCTCTCCACTGCATCCTGCCCAACACCAAAAGTAAGTACCTTTATGCCTTGCAAACTCCATGCTCAGCCCTGTAATCTATCAGATTAATGTATTGCCTCTGCTGAACAAGGTTGGTTCGCATGCAAGGGTTGTGTCATTCTACTTAATAGATAAGTGCAAGACAGTGTAGTTCATTCCATGTGTTCAGTTGCACAGTTTAACCCGTGGGTCCACCAACACCTTATGGTTACTGAAGTTTCATGTTATCTCTTGCAATACCAATCATGAATATGAAATTGTTAGTACCTTGAATGTATTTAGGATCCTTCAGTATCCCCAGGAACATAGGTAATCCTGCCACTGAGTAACAACATTAAGCAAATAGTATTTTGTCAAAAAATTATATGCGCAAATTTCTAGCCTGGGCTGGGGCAGATCTGTGCCCCGTCTTTATTATTGTTCAGTTTAAGACTTTCAAACCAACTGGCTTTTATCAAACTTAGATATTTGCTGCCTGACATTTGGAAACAAAAACTAGCCAAAATTGAATAGAAAGAAAGTTTTAATGCCAACCTTGTGGGATTATTTTTCAGTTCTTAGTGATTAGACTGTACTATTTAATCACTGAGGTGAACTCTATATGTTTACTTTATATCAAGCTTTAAATAGCATACGTCAAAAACCAAGCAAATTGACCAGTGGCAAGGTCTGTAATGTTTATCTTCAGCAGAATTCCTTTGAGCAGAAGAAAACTGTCTAAATTTGCTTTGTGTGTTCACATCACAAAGATCTTTCTGTGGCACCAGATGCTGACATACTAATAAACCAGTAGCAGATGGCAAATAATAACATTCTTCCTTATCTAACTCATGATCTTTGAAGATTATTCTGCTTGCTAAAATGATTGCCAGCATCTGCTAGTTCTTCTCTCCTACTGTCTCATTCTTTTTTGTCAGCAAACAAGATTTATGGGCAACCCCCCATAGAAATATTTTGGTTTAACCTGTGGGATTGTTTTATGCAGTACTTACCTTCACTGTAATAGAATCAAAAATATTCTGATGGACAGCAAACATGAGCTTCATTATATCGTCTACTTTTCTCAAGATTGTTCAGTGAATTCCATCTGTAAGCATCTCCTTCACTTTTTTCCTAAAAAATTGTGTCTTGTCTGATGGCTTAAAAATAAAACCATGGAGCTTTTTACATTACAATGCAGAGCAGAAGAGCAAGACAAAACAGAGAAACTGCATTGAGCCTTATGCCTTTTGATAAAACAAAATTGTCCAAAGAAAACCAAAGATGACCAGCAACAGGCATAAATAAGAGACAGCTCTGCTGAAAAATAGCTCTAGATGATAACTATATATTTTCAGGAAGTTTATCACAATGGGAAGGAGTAAAGCTGTTATGAAGCAGAATGCAGTCCTCTAGACTGTCTTGATAGATCCAGAGATTACAGAAGGAATGTAGTAGAAGTTTGAAACAGATTGAAAATCTGAAACTGTGTTTGGGCAATTAGTGGAGATGAGCTCATTTCATAATTAGATCATGCTTTGGTATTTCATGTTGAGACCTGCTTTTCATGTATGACTGCAAAATCAGGTTTTGTTCAAAATGTGTGAGACCACACCACTTTTATAACAGGAATTGCCATGCAACATCTAGCTAGATTAGATTTTCTGTGATGTATTTGATGGCGGTTTGATACAAGCTGATAAAGGGAAAAATCAAAAAACACCCAACTGGAAAATAAACTTGATGGGTGATGGCATCTGTTCCTATTACTTAGAGGTTGGATTTTGCACATAGGCTTCTTTACCAGTTAGAGAGTTCTTGGTTCATTTTATGTATTACTTTCAGAAAACCAAAGAAGGTACCCATTATTTTTTTGTTCAGTCTATTACAGTATCCTCAAGTTTTCAATCATAAACTGAATTTATCAAGAAATGTGGTTCATTCAGATTCTCCAAGATTATCATGTGTCTAAATGTCTTCACTTATTCTGTTTTTCCTTTGATCCTGGCTTTCTAATAATGCAATATGAATTAATTTTATACTGGCCTCTTGCCCACACAGTAATGAGAATAAAAGTAAACTGATCTTCAGCCTCCAGGTGATGTTCCAAAGTTGTTTATTTTACTTTTTTAATCTGCAAGTATCTGTATCTTTTTAATACACTTGTTTGCTGGTTTAGGAGCTCATTTCAGGGTTCCAAAACATGTATAGATATTATGAAACAAAGATGAGGAAGTGTCAGGGGAAAAAATTGTTTCTTTGATTATACTTGTTTTTGGAGTGGTGGTCCAGCCACAGAGCAAGTGGCACTATATTTCTTCGTCAACTGCATATTCCAGTTTATTTTGTTATACCATTTTCTTGTTGTATTTTTTTGTCCTAAGAGTACATGAACCCTTACATCTCTCTTACTGAATTTGCTGAATAACAGAAAGCTCTCTGTGTATCAGGAAAAAAAAATCAAGCTTCTGCAATGATGGGAGCACGTCTATTAAGTGAATGTAAGTAGGAGGTTACTAATGCATGAGGATATTGGACAAAAGGTATGGGAGAACAAGTTACTAATGCTCCTGATTGATCTGTTAGAAGATTTTACCTTTTCATAATCATATTTTGGAAAACCTAATGTTGTTTATGTATACAACCAGATCATGTAGACAAAATACATTTAATTACAAATTTGCTTTACTGTTTACAACTTACCATCCTTGTTTTCTGAAAAATCTCTGTTTCTAACAAAGTACTAAATGATAAATACTGGGTTGGAACCTGGATGTTTCAATCAGTCTTCATAAATGTAATTTCCTGGTAAAAGAAGTAATATTTCTTGTGAGGTAGGAACTTTTTAAAGCAAATTGCCATTGGGACTACTCTATGTCAATGATGAGGTACATCCCCAAGACTAAGCAAAGCAGGTTTTGTTGCCTTTAAATAAATCTCTGTAGAACACCTTTCTTGTTCTCTAAATTTTATTTGAGTTTCAAACAAAATCAACCACTGCACAAAAAGCATTTAAACCATATTTGAGTAGATGGACTCACACATAGGGGCAATCTAAGTTGTACTCAGAGGAAAACTGCACTAGCAATCCTCCTTTTTTCAGTCATTCAACCACAAAGTTTATAGTGGTTGTGACATATTTTCATCTTGTTCAATATAGTTTTGATTGTTTAAAAGTTTTACAGCTTTCTTAAAGTGGTTAGATGAATTTGCTAACTATTCACATGACGGAAGTTTAGGAAGACATAGTGTGGCTTATAAGTTTTTCTTATCATTCCAGTAGCTGCCCAGATTTTAAGATCTCACTGTTTTTGTCTGTGTTTGTGGTTGGCATTTTCATGGAGTAAAATGCAATGTTCTTTTCAGACATAAAAGCAATAGAGATACCTAGGGTAAAATACTTTTACAAGTATGGAGATTTTTTTTTTAATATTTGCATTAATGTTGATTCTTGGAGATTTTTTAAGCTTACAGTATAAAACTTTTATCTATAACTTCAGATAACTTAAAAGAATATATCCAGACCAAATGACTGAGTCATTATTTCAACTTGAAATTTTATTCTACTCTTAGTGGGTTCATATTGGTATAAAAGAAAATTGCACTTTTCAAGTTGAAGTCTTCACTTCTTCCATACATAAATGATGTAATCAGTACTTAATCTTTGGCAACGTTGTGTGTCAAAGTCAAATGAAGCAGATTTAGAAAACCAAGGACAAGTTTTTAATTATCACCAGGTATTCATTTCAGTGACAAGAGATGTTCAAAGTATTTCACTTTGCAGGATCATCAGTCTCACTGATGCTCAGTTCTTTCACTTCAATGTGCAAAGTTTCTTTCAGTGTTATCTTTGATCATGAAGCATCCTAAGGAACTTGTTATAGTACATTTAAGATGAGAGTGCAGGGTTTTTTCCATCTTGCTGCTTCATCTCCTTCACTCCTTACATTTAGCTTAAGAGAAAGTCTCTCTCTACTTTACTTGCTAATTTTCTGTCCTTTCCATAGCTGTCCATTGTTTAGTTACACTGAACCAGACAAAACCCTCAGTAGTAAGTTAGATCCTTAAATATTTGTAGTTGCAATAGATAACTTCTGATTCCCATGTAATGAAAGTTTATAGCCTCTACCTTACAGCTAAAATGAGCAAGCAAGGCTACTTTTCAGAATTTTTTTCAAGTCTTGCAGAGCAGTCATCTCACCTATCCACTGCTCCATCCATCAATACCTTCTTTGTCACAGTACATTTCATTCTGCTAGTTGGTCACTTTCTGTTACTGTCTCCTACAAAGAGCTGTTGTCTTTATCATTCATAAGTAGACATTTGCCTAAAGATCCAATATTCCCAATGTAGAAAGAATGACACATGTCATTTATGTAACTGTTCCAGTTGCAGAGAATTTCTGAAATGAAATAGCCTAGAAAAATACTTTAAACTGTTTTTGAAAGAAAAAAATGCTGATGTAAGTTGTTTCTGTGACAAAACCCCCCGTTATTATTTTAATAATTTCTCATGCTTACTACTAACAATAAATGATCTGTCATGAACCATTGCTTTAATGTTAAATTTTACATTGACATCCACGCAATCAAATGAGTTACAAATTAATGCTAAACTTAATTAATATTTATGTTTTCAGTCTAGTGTTTTTCAATATAGAATTGCTATGTGAAGTAAGCACATAAGCAGGTGGGAGCAGATGGAGTTTGGAAAGATGTTTTTGTCAATTATTGTTGTTACAAAATTTTCAGTAGAAATATTCAGTATTTATCAGCAAAAGAAAGATCAGGTTCCTTACCAGAAATTCTTAGGTAATAATGAGATTCTGTGGAAGATGTGTTTTGGTAAGCTGTAGTTGTATCCACAGTGTAGATATTTTGTGTTCATTGGAGTGTATAATATTTTTTTCTTCTTCATTCTTAACTGTTTCTTCTTACGGTGGTCATCAAAGTGAAATATGACAAGTATGTGAACGTATTTTAGACTTTGAATGCATACACTAAATTTCCAAGTGAATTTTGTTTCCTTTTCATTTATGAAGTTTGCATAAGCTGAAGTGGATTCTTCCTAGGAACTTACTTGAGTAAGTAGTAAGTGTTTTGGCATGGCTGTTTAGCTGTGATTAAGTTGAGGAGCCTGAAAAAGTGCATAATGTTTTAAATTGTTAGGGTGATCTACACAGGTGAGATCACACTCCAACCACTGCAAGGATTTCTTGCTTTTTCTTGTAGAAATATACACAGACATAGATACTTGTTTCTGCTAAAACTTCCAATGTTTTCATTATTATTTCTGGGTTTAATTTCCTTTTAGTTTTTTTTCAATGCACATTCCAGGATTACAGAAAATTATGTTTAGTAAAAAGAGATAGAATGTATATTTGAGTAGAAAGTAGCTACAGTTGTTGCCTTAAGGTGAATCCTGCTTCCTAATACACATCAGTCTACTGTATCCTCCTGGGCTCTTCTCAATACAATGCAGCAGTGGTTTTCAGATCAATTACTGGTTAAGTTACCAGAATATTTCCATATAGTCATTACTTTATTCCTTCATTGTTCAAAGTGTATTGTCTTGGCAAAACATGTGGATAATTGAGCCCTAGCAAGTCGTACTTTTAGTTTACAT
Organism: Pycnonotus jocosus; assembly: GCA_013400435.1. Classification (NCBI taxonomy): domain Eukaryota; kingdom Metazoa; phylum Chordata; class Aves; order Passeriformes; family Pycnonotidae; genus Pycnonotus; species Pycnonotus jocosus. The sequence goes on along the minus strand of VWYP01006829.1, from coordinate 6,759 downwards.
TTGGGTTACAAACCCTGGTAGTTGTTAGTTAACAAGTGCTGCAACTTCAAGAGCCTCAAATACACCATAGTTACTAAAATCCTTTCAAAAGTGGAAAATACACTTTGTAGGAAGGTCAAAAACTTTACGGATAGTCTTTTGGGCATTTTTTTTAATACCAAAATAGACCCATCAACAAGTCAACTCTGGAGAAGAAGGACTGGGATAAAGTGCAGGCTGAACATTCAATTTCAGTAAAATTACTTATTTCTTAGTAATTCAATATTAGAATTAAAGAGCACTTACTACTTACCTCTCTTTATTGAATATGTTTGCTTCCAGTATATAAAGTATACTTTATTTATTCATACTTGGAGTCAGTACTAAATAGTATAGCAGCCCCAAAATATAGTTCTCTTCCCTTAGTCATGCTGAAGAACTGTTTATTTTAGAGTAAGTGGGGATTAGCTTCAGATCCAGAACAATTCTTGCAGTCACAGAATCAGCTGCTTTTCAGACCTGTTACAGATTGAATCATACAAAGAAGCTCTTATGTGTAAAATTTCTCTACATTTGTATGTCTTAATAACAAATTGATACTTATTCAGCTACAGAATTTCATTCTTTTCCTGAGTCCAGTGGAAACTTTCAAACAGGTTGAAAAAGGTTACTCAATGTTTCCCTGGAAGTACTTTTTCTTTTCAAATTGTAACTATTCTGCATGTGCATTCCTTCAGAAGAGAACAATCTTTCAGTACATACATCCTGGCTCACACATGCATTGCATGAGTTCTAGTCTCTGTATGCTAACACTGCATCAGGTGTCAATTCCTCTTTGAAATATTTTTCAATTAACTTAAAGAGCAAGAGTTTTCATTTCTTACTTTGCCGTCTTCCAAGGCCAAGTGGTTTGTTTTAATTCTGGTAACTTCAGTTTGTCATTTCTTTAAGGTAGGGAAAAGATGTGCATCCTTCTCACATTAGAAGCCTTACTGACATCTTTTCAGTTCTGATACAAATCCGATACAAATCTCTGATTTGAATTCTGATGTAACACAAGCTGAGAGTTTGAGGGTTTGTTTAATGGTTTGTGTTTCTTTCACCAGCAGCTATGTAGTTACACCTGTCTTTCATCCAGTGTCTTCACTTAGAAATGACTGTAAATGCACCTCTACAGAATTGTTTGCAGGCTACATTTTCAATATATCTGGTTCTGGTTTTGTCACTGATGCTTGCTGAGTTTGTTGGCACCTAATGATCATTTTAATGTCTTGCTGAAGATGGCATCAGAAAAATATTGACTTCCCTTCTCCATTCAGTCTTTTTTCTTTGGGGCTATTACTTCCTATTAAATATGTCAATTGACCAGATCTTGTTTCTTCATGAAAAATGGTTTCAAGAGTAAAGCTGTGCATCCTGTAGGCTGAATTTTCATGTAGTCTTATATGTGTAGAAATTTGGTTTTCTTTTGTTCCTCTTCTTTAGTGTCTTAGTCTATTAATGCATTAACCTGATTTAATCAATAGCTTAGCTATGGGCTTCTGTTCCTTCACTGACTCTTGACATAATAAATAATCCACATCATTTATTGCTATGTTCTTTTCTGATTAAATAATCAGCAGTTTTAAAAATGTACCTGTAAGGATAAACTGCAATCTTCTTGTTGGTTCTTTCTTATTAGAGTAAACAATATAATGATGCTGTAGCAAAGTCAGGTGTTATCACAGAGATAGATGATGGTATTTTAGAACAAAAAGGATTTAATTCACTCTTTCATGTCTATGTATTCAAGGGCACAAAGATACATGCATTCAGTAGTCTGTCCAGAATCCATGTGTGTGTACCCAGCTGGTCTGGTCAGGGTAGCTTGACATGATGGAGAGGCTGTGGAGCACCAGCTATGACCTTCTCCACAACTTCTCTAACATCCTTCTTATGCCATTATGCATTAAGTCAGTGTTGGATGCATCTTTTATACTCTTTAGAACCTGACAGTAGAGGGGATATTTGACTCTCCATCTGATTCCACCTCTTGAGTATGGTAGATTTGCTTGCTGTACTGTGTTCTTCTTATGTAAACCTGCTCTTTATCATTCTGATTTCATCTCAGCAGCTCAGCTCTGTTTTGGTCTGTAAATCATTTTAGGTTGTCTGATTTTACTGTTTAGTTATCCCCAGAAGCTGCATGAAGTGCTGTGAAGTAAATGAACTACCAATCTGCATGCCATCAACATTTTTACATTCTCTCCACTTCTGGTGCTTCCTCATCCATACATGTTGTTCCTTTTCTCTGGCACTCTTAATGTGTCTGTTAGACATTTAAGGAGGGTTCTTATGCTGAAGTCTATGTTACCTTGCTATTGAAGCAAGCAAGTCACAGTTTGATATTGTATCATGCTTCTACAGTTTTGCATCGTTAACATTATCATCTGCATTTCATGCACTTGTATGCTGGTTTTGGCTGGGGCAGAGCTGGTATGAGATTGCACAGCACTACAGCAAGCAGCAAAAGCAAAAAGCAGCCACTAAGGAGCACTAGACTAATACACAGGCAAGTGAGCCCCCTGACTATTACTGGAGCCTGCTGATTATTAGCTGAACAGAAATAACAGCTGTGAATTCAATCTAGCACATTTCAATCAAGGTCCAGTTTCACCTTTGAAAAAGGTTTTAAGAAATAGAGGAGTTGAAAGTAAATGGCACCTACTGGTTCTATGATCTTAATGCCTATTTTAGGCAATATCTAATATCATTTAACATTATAATATGTGATACCATGAAAGACCAGTGAACTAAAAATAGTTTTTCCCTTCTGCACAGCTGTCTCAAGCCGTGTTTTAGAGTCTTACTGTCTTATTGGTCAGTCTGCACTCAGTTGCCTTTTTGCCTTTTAACTTAAATAGGCCAATTCTTTCTTGTATTCATTCCTCAGCCAGACAAAAGGGATGTGTAAAAAATTTCAGATTTCATTTTCCTTAATTAACTAAGTCAAGCTCCCTCATTTTTAACCTTTAAAAAAAACCTAATTCTGAAACTCATGTAGTTTCATTTTAAAAGGCTGAATGTTTATTATCTCTTTATAAGGGGCATTTATTAATAGGGTAGAATTTGATTTCTTCAATTAATTTTCAACAGTGTGTTTACTTGTTTGAAAGGAAAGGAAGTGGTTTTTTCTATTTCTGATCACTTCCACACCATCATTGCTTGTTTTTGGATATGAATTCCTGTAGGCATTTATTGATATTTACATTTAATGAAACCTACATACATTTCAGTATGTTACTTTTTATTTAAACTAGCAATAGTGGTGAAAGTCTACATGGAAAATGAGGAAATGAGAAAATTTGAGAAAATACGAAAAAATGGAGAGAGATCCTTAAGGTGAGACATTCAGAGCGCTTACACTTGGATCATATTTCTCTCCAATGCCTGTGTTGGAAACAGGGCCTCCCACTTGATTACCTTTACAGTAGACTTATGGAAATCATTCTGTAAGAAACAATAAGAGGTTTGGCAAGATTTCAAACCAGCTGCTGGCTTTTTTTTCAAATTTGCGCCATCCATTGCAGTTTTTTTCTCAAGCTGCTTTTTTTCTTTTATGTGTAGTTTTTCAAAATCTGAGGAGCACCTTTGAGTTCTAAGGAGTTCTTATGTGTTTGCATGGCAGTTCTTTGCAACAGGGTGTTTGCTTTATGAAGTTTGTAGACAGCCTCGTTGGACAATGGTTTCACTCAACAGCACTGTTGGTATGGACAAAGATTGACCTTGGCCATTTACCAGGTTATTGTCAGTACTTGGCCACTTAAAGGTCGTATTGTTTTAAGCTTCTGCAAAGTGAATTGAATACCAGATCTTTCCACCTAAACTTAATCTTCTGATGTCCTCTCACTGCTTTGTTTCCTCTGGCTTTAGTGGATACACCCTTTTCCAGTATCCTTACCAACCCTTCCGCTGCTTTTTCATAGTTGAACTCCTCAGGATGTATAAATGTGAGGAAATACATGTGATAAGATCTGTTTACACAGATTTTCCAAACACAGCCCTGTCTAGTCAAAAGAATAAAATACAGACTGTTACAGATATTTGAGAAGAAACCTTAAAGGCATTCGTCCTCTTCTCTTTAAAGTCCCACTGCCCTATCTGTTTCCAGAAAAGTGAGATTTTCTTTGTTATGCTGAGCCCCAATGCAAACACCTCTCCCTTAATTTTGGTGCTAGAGGTGGT
>VWYP01006827.1:0-18632 GCA_013400435.1 Pycnonotus jocosus | reverse complement strand
TCCTTAACCTTGTTCTTCATTTAAGGTAATATGAAATGGAAAATAAAATGTAAATAAACAAAAATCCAGTGTCATAAGAAGTCAACATTTTTAAAAAAAAGGAACAGCCAATTTTTATATTTTTCAAGCTCATGAAATCAAGTCATTACTGAACAAGTTCATAATATATAAAATATTTCATAACAATATGCATGTCTTTAATAGGAGAGCTTTTTCTGGCAGTGAGTCACTTTTCAGGGAGCTGGTAACTTTGAATCATTTAGAACCCTTCCCTACAAAAATGTGACTCTGAGCACTGAACTGTGAAAGCTCCATGTGTTACCACGGCTTGGCACCCATGGAGCCTAATGCTGGTTGAACAACAGCAACATTTTTTGCAGTGTTATTTATACAGGATGTCTCATGATAATTTAAAATAAAGTAACAAAACCAAGAGTTTGAACACACACAAAAGCCCATGCAAAATATTGGATTTCAATCTATCCATATCATAAGGCAGAAAGGAAGAAAATTTTCTTCCTCTCAATTTATTTTAAAAATAAGAAATTGGACATTCCACAGACTTTGTACTCTGTGGCATCTGAGAAGGACAATGGAATTATGAATTCATGGATACTGAAACAATACAAGGCCCTCAGACAATGCAGGGGGAATTATATATAAACTGGGAATGCTTCAGGCAATCATGGAGGAAACTCTAGTCCTGAAGCAATATGCTGAGTATTTTCAGGCTTAGTAAAATCTTTGTAATAGCAATTTGTATTCAGTGAAAATAACACATTGATCTTCTTATAAGTCTAGAAAAAGAGAGAGAAAAAAAACCTGCTCAATATCACTGAGCCTGATGTTTTAAACCTGCAAATGTGAAAGAAGAGGAGTGGGCAGCAGGGAAGAGGGAAGCCTATATTTGAAGGTACTTAAAAGAGGACTATTATATCAATTAAACCTCAATTCTTTAAAAAAAATAGAAAAAAATTGCTAGAATCAATTGGATTGTAAGTTAAAGAAAAAATATATTTACAGTGGTTTAAGATTTGCACCATACTAAAAGAAGAAAAAATATAATCCTGTAAACTCACCACAAAATGAATTTCTGAATCTGTATAGATCAGACACAAATGACATATTTATTGTATAAGTGACTGCATACTTCAGTCACATTGAAAATTTTCACTGAATTCATGGGACCAGATTTTCTGCTGTTGTCAGTGATTGCAATTTTGCTGAAAACAAGATTTTTTTGCACATCAGATTAACTCAGAAGCTATTCCTAGTAGCTTTTGCATTTCTTTAGCATAGCATACATACATTTCCTGTTGTGAGATGTGATCAGGTTGTTTGCAAGCTGGGGATGGAATGAGATTTGTTTGGGTAATTCCTAGCTAAAGTGTGATTCCCTGGGGAACCACAGCCAAGAGTCATAATTTAGAGCAATACCTAAATTGTGTAAATTCACTCAAGTGCAAGAATACTTAGAGTTTTAAATAACAAAAGCTGTAATCAGCCTCTTGGTATATATGCTTCCAACACAACACACACAAACAGAACCATGAAGAACATTATCCCAATTGCTTTAGCTATGTAAAACCAAATCATCAATTCCTTATTTTTCTTCATAGAAAATAAAGACTAGGCCCCCTTAGTTTGAAAGAAGAGAATTTGTTTCATATACTGTGATGCAGATAACCTTCATTGGCCTTGGATCTGTTAAAGGCATGCCTAATAAGTAAACATCTAATTGATTAATGAGATTAAATTTAGCAAGCAAAACCAAAATCACCTTTTGAAAGGTAGCAAAAATAGCATAACAATATAAAACAAGATTATCTTACTCTTATTTAGTCTTCATTGTTCATTGTGTTAAGTAAACGCATCTGTTAGAGGGACATGTAATTCCTAGTGTGTCCACCTCCCAGTGACCTATTCTTATCCTACAATCCTTGTTCCTCATTCCATTCTGCTGGAATTCTCTCATGCATCATTGTCCCAATAAAACCCACAAAAGCTAGGTCAGGAACAGTTTTAAATTATTTTAGATTCTAATGAAGAAGAGAATAAACAACACTCTGGGGACTGAGAAACACTGTAACAAAAAATTGAGGTCAATGAGTTTCTAAATTTCTATGGACCTAGACAACAACACTAAGTGACAAAGTACTTGCGTTACACAGACTTTGTATAGGCAGAATTCCTTCCTTTCTTTTCCATAACACATTTCATAAGCACATTAGCAGCTTTTTGTGGTCAGCAAATAACATTAGGAGAAAGAACTGGTGTCCATGAAACAATTTCTAGAGATCATGAATTTTTGTGGATGAAATTGTGTACCTAAATGAAGCATGAAACTGAAAAAGCAAATTTATATATAAATTTGTATATTTGGACTATTACAAAGAAATGTCACTATAGTTCAATCTATTTTAAAACTTGAACAACCAATTAAAGGTTAGGCCTTTTTGGGTGATGCTGATTTTTGGTGGGTTTTGGTGTTTTTTTATGAGGTTGTTTATACGTAACATACAGTAGCAATCAAAACTCCAGCAGTGTCACTACCTCTTGAGTGACAACTATCTTTCTAAATAGGCTGCACAGAGTCTGGTGAGTTGTTAAGGAACAAATTAATTCAGTGGTTGTGGTTTAAAAGCAGTACAATCATGTTATACATGGGATGAAACAATAAACCAGACCATTTTTCACTCTATGATATGTTTCTGACGACATTCCATTAATAAGGCAGCATCAGTTACTCCTGAATTCCTTCACACTGACATTGTAACCTTTATGAATGGTTAGCTCTTTGTGTTAATGATATAGGAAATTAACAGATGCAGTACAGTGGTGACAAGGGGTGCTTCTTTGGATGGCTGCTATTTTATGGTTTGATCCAAAATCCATTAGTGTCAGTGGAACTTCTTTCATACTCAAAGGCCAACATGCTCCAAAGGGTTTGCAAGAGTAGACTGAATTGCCAAGGCAGATGTAGCTTTCATGATATTATGAAGAATTTTAAGAATTGCTGGTAAAAAAAAAAATCAAAAGCCTTAGATGACATTGATAACTATTATCTACAAAAACACATCTAAGATTTCTGAATTTCTGCTTCAATATAATGTCAGAGATTTTTTATAGAATGCTTAGGTAAAAGTGATTTTTTTTCCCTAAAACTGTACAGCAATATTTTAAAATTAATAAAATTGCAGTAAAAAAGCATGAATATTTACAATAAAAGTGTCAACCAGCTGAAATAAAAGATCACATTTTATGTTTATTTTCTAAATCTTAATTTATGAATTTTACTTCAATTTCTTCTCTAGATTTGTTCCTATGAAGAATAAAATCAGGGCCAGATCAATGAAGGTAAGTATAACAAGATATAACAAGTGCCATTTACTGAAAATTGTATTTTTGCAACATTTCTGTCCCCCTCTCCATGTGCTTGGTTCCTTTGTTTAGTTATTTATGTATGTGTTTATTCATTTATTTATTTGAAAATTTAGGTTCTGAAATCCAAATATGCAAAGTAATCTATACAATTTGCCATTGGAATGGCAAGGAGCATGTCTAGTATGAGTGTTTGTATGTGAATACAGAGGAATAGGGATACAAAAAAGTGTCTAGCTAAATTGCTAATTGTAGAAGCCTAAACTGTTTTTCTTAAATCCCTTTGGTTAGGTTTTATTGGACATACAAATCTCATGTCATGTGATTTGATCTTCACTGGCTGAAGTGAAGTTTTTATAATTAAGTTTTCTGTGTACATTATTTTTAAAATGAGCTTGTCATGACTATGCTTAATGCTCATTTGAAAATGGGTGTTTCTGGGAAAATTCCACTGATAAATTTCTTTGTTAGAGCACGCATCAGAGGAATGGAAATTGGTGATAGTGGAAGAGAGAATCTTAATAAAGAGAGTAAAATTCTCGTTTTATGGTTTTCCCCTGGATATTCATAGTCCGTGATTTTGAGGCATTTTTCTATCACTACCTCAAATCCTTATTTGCTTGAGCTACACAAGCAAGAGAATAGAACATGATACTGGACATCTATGAAAGCACAGGAAATATACACAATTCATCAGAGTCTGTTTAGGACTAGAAAGCTCCTCAGACTGTATTTACAATAGTAAAACTTGCCAGAAGAGTACAGAAATTGATCTGAAGTACTTTTGCCTTTAATAGACTAAGTGTGCTCATTGAAGTCATTACAGTGTTTGAAAAGAACACAGTTTAGGGAAAATTGTTTCTTAAAGATTGTTTAAGATCATTTCTTTACATTTTCTGGCTTAATAAAAATGTACTAAATGTGGTAATGATCTTTCTTAAGTTGATATAAATACATAAGTCAAAGTATAGCTATACTTCTTTTATGATGAAGTGTTTTTTTCTTTTAAGCCAAAGCCAATTATATTTGTGGTGGCTTATCACAGCAATTATATGAAGCAGCAGGCCAGTCAGTAATGACTTTTTTTGTTAGGGGAGTGCTAAGAACACTTCCAGCAGAGCTCCATTACCTGGATTACAATCACAGTTTTAAATTAGGTACCAATGCAAGTAATTTAGTTTTGTTTTTGTACTTAATTGGTCATTAACTTGTTCATGCCAATAATTCTATTTCTGTGCCACTCAGTCATTAAATACTCCCTGCATCTGTCCAGAAGCATTCCCTCCTGCAGAAGAAACAGGAGTTTGCTATAAAATATTTCTATGTCTGCATGTCGCCTTTATCTCTTCATGAACAAATTCGAATGATAAAACATTTCTTTTTCCACCATAGTACCTGTGAGGTCATGAGGTCATCAGCATAAGTCAATAGGAGCCTGGTAATTGCTATTTTGGATCAAACAGTATTTGTGTGTATTCCAGTATCTTCTTGCTGCTGGGGACTAGAACCACATGCTCATGAAGAAGCTGAAATGAACAACTCTGCAATAAATTTTACTGAGAGAGAAAATTTCTTCATATTCTTGATGAACTACCTTTTGCTTTATGTCCTGAAATAAGATAGTTGGTAACTTTTTGTTTTAAAGAAATAATTCTAATTCCATGCAAATGTAAATGCTCTCATTATCCGTATAAATGTTTAATCCTTTTTAAAATTCTGCTAATCTTTTAGGCCTCAGTGATATTTTTGTGGCAATGAGCTCTCTAGGTTAATTATGCATGTGCAACAAAGTATATCCTTTTATCAGTTTTAAATTTAAATCCTGTCTATTTACTGCTGCACACAGGAACTTTATAAATCTATATTGTGCAATTTTCTGCTCCAGGCATTTTCCTCAAGTGAGTGTATGCATGAATATAATGCCTGGAGGATGCCTTAATAGACTCTTTCCATCTCTAACTCCTCTCATCAGTGTGTTTCTCCATGAAACTAATTTTTGGATCAGTGGATTTGGTTTAGAGCTGTGTCCAAGGTAGAAAGTTAAGTGCAGACTCCTCCAAACATCTTAGGAAGCAAGTCAAAATGAATAAACTTTCTGTAGTAAAAACTAAACAGATTTTTGAAGCCATAGTCAGTCTAGGCAATAACCAAAGATAAGTAATGAAGAAAAACATTACGTGAATATGCACATAACCCACAAATTAGTGTGGTCTTCTTTGCCTCCATAGTGACTGGACTACAAATCATCTTTTAATCTAATTTAGCCTTTGAGCTAGGAAAGCTAGGTCAATTAGTTCAGGCAGTAAGTTCTAACAGTGTTTACATCCAGAGGTCCAGCTGCTCCTCCCCAAGAGACATCTATCACATTTGTTAAATTTTAAATGCAGGTTTAGTTATATTCAGATATATGCTGTGTCCAAAGACCAAGGGGATTTGTGCAAACAGATTTTATATAAAAAACACTATTTTGGAGGATTATTAAACTGATTAAAATTAATGTTATGAGCTCCTCCTGCTGACTTTTTAACATCAGCCAAATAACATTTGAATGATTAAGTAACTCTTTATTTCTGCAGAATTCTCATTGATTTAAGGGTTTCTTATATAGTGATTTTGCAAGGTTATTTTCACTCACCGTAGTTCAAAGGAAAAGATGAGGAAGAAGGAAAAGATGAAGGGACACTATTTGTAAGAATAGAGCAAAAAACTCTTGAGATAACAGAAAGACTAAAGCAAGATTTTCAGGTACTAGATTCTGAGAAGCAAGAAGAATGATAATATCACAGTTGACAGACCCATTCCATAAATGGGCCGGGACAAAGCACTTGACCCAGTTTCTTGGGAGATAGAACCAGAAGTACAAGCCTGGAATCAACCAAACAGCCTACTTGGGATCAAGTCCTGAGAAGCAAATGGACTCCTACACAACTGTCATGAGTTGATCTGGATGCCAGGTGGCCACCAAGACACTGGATAGCTTCCCTCTTAGTAGAATGATGGGTAGAGAAAATAAGGTGAAAAAAAAAGTCTTATGAGTCAAGATACAGGCAGTTTATTAAGGCAAAACCAAAGGCTGTGCAAATAGGACAAAGAAAACAGAAGCTCAATTCTCTGTTTTCCAGTACTTTAGTACATATAGTGGCTGCTCTGGAAGGCAGAGTAATAATTAATTCAATAATACCTGTCCCTGCTTCCTTCTTCTTTCTCTGAGCTCTTTTTTTTTTTTTTTTTAACAGCTATCATAGTATGTGGAATATCTCTTTGGTTAGTTTGGGTCAGCTGTCCTGATTATGTCCTCTCCAAAGATCCTGCCCACCCTCAGCTTGCTGGTGAGGGTGGAATGTTGGAGAGATGGCTCTGATGCTGTGCCAGCCCTGCTCAGGAGTGGCCAAACACCGGTGTAATAGCAACACCTTTCTACCTACCAGTAAGAAGCACAACACTATGAAGGCTGCTCTGGGGAAAGTGAACTCCATCTCAGACAGACCCAATATAGCCACATTTCAATTCTGGATATAGAAGGAGTAGGAATTTTTCAAGCAAAAAGTTGCTTTTGTTCTGCATTTCAAGTACCTGAAATGTTCATTTTTATCGGTCTAAGGGAAATGTAAGTTTAAGGTGGATTTTTTTTGTTGTTTTATTTTGGGTTTTTTTAGTAACATAGGAATATTTATAGATTTTTAATCAGTATGATTGACAATTGTTTGTTTAAACAAGTGACTTAGAAATACCCAAAGACTCTTAGACAAGCTGGTCTGGAGATGAGCGGAACATAGAAGACTGCAATTCATAGGGACCACTAAGGACTGCATAACTGTTAACTGTTTATTAAGGAAAAAAAAAATAAAACACAAATAAAACAGTCCTGACATAATTAAGAAGTGCTGGAAAGACCTAAGAAGTCATGGATAATACTTTTAGTTGGAAAACATTACACTGAGAAACTCCTTTAAGAATTAACAAGGAATCTGAGAGATGCTGAAAAAAACAGAGGTTTCTAATTGTGCTATTAATACTCATGATGACAGTTGTATAAGGGAATAAGAGAACAGTAGCAGTTTGTGTCAGTAACAGAAAAGGGAAAAAGTGGAAAAATACCTGATAGTTTTGGTAAACAGTGTGTTCAGGTGACCACAAAGACCAATGGCATCATGGCTTGCATCAGAAATAGTCTGGCCAGGAGGATTATGGGAGAAATTTTCTCCCTGTACCTGGCATTGGTGGGGCCACACCTCAAGTCCTGTGTCCTGTTCTAGGCTCCTCACTACAAGAAGGACATAGAGGTACTGGAGTAAGTCCAGAGAAGGGCAACAGAGCTGATAAGGGTCTAGAGTACAACTCTGATGAGAAGTAGCTGAGATATCTGGGATTGTCTATTCTGGAGAAAAGGAGACTCAGGTGAGACCTTATCACTCTCTACAGCTCCCTGAGAAGAGGTTGTAGTGAGGTGAGTGTTGATCTCTTCTCCAAAGTAGCAAGCAAAAAGACAAGCAGAAATGGTCTCAAGCTGTGCCATTTTAGGAGATTTAGGTTGGATAGAGGAAAAAAATTCATTACTGTGAGGGTGGTCAGGCATTGGAATGTGCCGTTCAAGAAAGTGTTGGAGTCACCAACTCTAGAGGTGTTTAAATATAGATGTAGCACTTAGGGATATGGTTTAATGGTGAACTTGAAAGTGCTGGGTTAACAGTTGGAGTTGATGATCCTAGAGCTCTTTCCCAACCTAAACAGTTCTGTGTTTCTATATGGGGCACTTAGGGACATTAGTAGTGGACTTGGCAGTGTTCAGTTAATTTTTGAACTCCATGATCTTGAAGATCTTTTCCAACACACATGATTCTATCATTTATAGATATGAATACAATATATTCATAGATCTTATGAAATGGTCACTGGGAAGAAGGACAATACCACCATTGTCAAGATCCTCAGGAGCGATAATAAGACAGAAAAGGTGGTTGGCAAGAAAGCTTCATTTTTTGTTAATGTAAGGTGTTCAGAAAACTGAAAGGAAGAACTTACAGTGCTAATACATACTCTACAATGGCAATAGAAGCCTAGAACAATAGTCAGGCCTGCATATATTAATTGCCTTATCTCATCAGACAGAAACAAAAGAAAAGAAAAAAAGAGAAATATCACCCTATAAATGAAATCACCAAATAGTTATACTAAGAAAGAAAAGGTGTCACTAAAACTTAAGGAGTCAAAGATATCACTGGGGAAATACTATAAAAACTGTTCTGCTGGAGGGAGAAAAGTTAGTTGTCCATAAATGTTTCCTATGATACCCTAGTCAAGACATTAAAATAAAAAAAAAAATCCATTAAAAGTCAATGATAAGACCCAGACCACAAAACTGTTTCCAGACCACTGTGCCTGTTTCCAGAAAAATGTAATACGAAACTGATATATATTAAATATAAGGTAGAACTATTAAAGTTTTGAAGGAATTAATAGTATATCATATGTTGAAAAGGTATAAAACTGGAGTTTTAGTTCACCAATATTTGATGTGGTAACAGGATAGTTGTCAATAAGTATATGGAGATAAAATGAGGGAAATACCAGTTAGTCTAAAAGACAATTCTAGAATAAGAATTAAATGGTATAGAATGATATAGTTAACATAAAAATAGGATTGTTAAAGACATCTCACCAGTGACATCCAAAATAAGCAATATTTGTTATTGTTATTATCATGTAAAATAAACCATTCAGCTTGGCTTAAATATTTGGGAGTTTGATTATGTTAGGTGATTTCTCCTTAAGAAAAGTGAAGGCTTAATGAGGTGGAAGGTGTCAAGAAATGCTATTTGTCCAGAGTCCAAGTGAGTCCAAGTGAGAAAATAAAAGCACAAAAATGGCCAAGCTGAAAATAAACTAAAGCAGTAGCCTAAGAACCTGTTGTCAGTCATCAGAAAATAGAAAGTTTTTTTTAAATCATTAATCCAAAAATTGCAAGACTAATCAAAATTTATGTGTTGGACCTGCAATTTTGTCTGAAAAACTCCAGGTATCTGTAGAAAAAGCATCCAAGGTTCATTCATATGGGTTTTAGTTCTTCTTAATTGAGCTAACATTTTGCTATTTTTAACTCATGGGGCACAGCATAACTTGAAAAATAATGAATTTAAGAACACATGTTTTAGTTAGAGATAAAAAAGGCAAGGAAGAAACCAAACAACATTGTCCTTGCCCTTAATGTTAGCTGGAAAAGGACTTTGTGTGTGAGCCATACATTTTGATTTTATTGAATGGATGTTGCCTGTATTCCAAACTAATGGTGGTGCCTTTACCAAAAGAGGAAACTACAAGTAAGGAGGGAGCATATTTCTAACAGGAAGTTAGTTTTCTCAGAGCCACAGCTCTGGGTTCCAGGGACACACTGACCATTTCAGGACAGAGATCATTGTGGAATAGCTACCTTCCCTTACCCAGATGCACACAATATGTGGGGTTACATGGGCAGCAAAAGGAGTGTCCAGCTCTGAAGCGGGGAGATGACTGACAGTGCGCATGATGCAGAACACCTGTGTAGAGAAGATGGGTAGACAAATATCTTATTTTCAAGATTCTACAGGGAAGAGAGGATAAAGACATAGAGGAAAAGGAGGCTGAGGAGTTAAACACCAGGATGATCAACTACCACTATCTTTCCACCACTATCAAGAGATGACTGCATCTCATTAGGCTATCATTCTTTTTAAAGTATTGGTTTATTTTGAGTGATGTAATACCCAACATTTTACTCTCTTCAAGTACTGAATTATTATTCCTCAAATTTAATAAGATCATCAAAAGTGATCCAGGCATAGCATAATCTATTTGTCAAATACTTTTAAATCAAAATCAATTAGCTGCAGCAACCACTGATGTTGCTATAGGACACACACACAGTCGAGTTTAGGAGCAAGAAGAGAGAGGAAGTTTATTTTTCCACTTCTCTTATATAGATTTCTGACAATGACCATGGATTGGAGGATGAGGTTGCCACATCTCCAACCACACTGGCCAAAGTAGCAGTCCATCATTTGTCTCTTCCTTGGAGAAAGGAAAGATAACAAAAATGATAACAAAAAGGACAGTTACAAAAACATCATTCTGTTTACATGAAATCTATGAGAAATTCCATTACAAGAATGTGAAACATTAGAAGGGTGAAAAAGATCAGGGCAACACACTGCCCTTAAATTTACAATATTTTTTACTTTAGAGATAGTAAAGGGCTGAAGAGTCAGTCAAATAACTGATGTCCATTATTAATAATTTTTTTTTACTTGAAAAACTGAATAATAGAAGTTGTTCTGAGGACAATTTTTCATAACTAGCAGCTTACAAGAAAAAGTAGGTTTTTCAAGCAATCCTCAAGGGAAAATTGAATTCTGTGGACAAAATTGCATATTTTGTGAAAGTTGCAGTCTGTCCATTGGTTTTAGAAACTTTCTTTATATTTGTGAACTGTAACCACTAAGTAGCATTAGTGTCTAATAATCAAAAAATAGTGTTTAACTCTGTCAGAGAAACATATGAAAAAAGTAGTTTTAAAGTAAAAGGTTCAAGACAGAAGATTGTGAAAGACCCTTGCTAAGATTTTGCTGTTCTTTCAAACATGTATGACCCCTAGGCTGGGGTTTGGAACTGCTTTTTGGGACTCCTCTTCTGACATAGAGATGTCTCCAGCAGTGTGACAGCACATAGATATTAAATGTCCAAAAATGTTTGTGTAAACATGAATTGGCTGAAAGGACAAAATACTTCACCTCAATCCTCTAAACACATTGAACTTATTTGCACCTGTATAAACTGAGGAAACTGGTTATGTTCATTTGAATGTCTCTTTTTTTTTTTTTTTTTTTAAATTTATTTATTTCATAGCATTTTTTCCCTAAAAAACTTAGAATAAACTTGTAGTGTCAGTAGCTATTATATTAATTCTCTGGGAACACAGCATCATAGCTTCAGCTGGTGGGGGTCTGCTGAAGCCAGTAGAGCTTTTATTATTGTTTATCATTGTCAGTGCAGAACAGCTGAGGCTATGTAAGAGGTGGACTAATTGCCACTTAGGGGTATGTCAGGAGAGAACAGGGACCACACAGCCAATCCATCTGTCACAGAGCGCTTGAGTAAAGGTTAAACTTTCGACAACATCCAGTTTGTACTAGCAGAAATCTGTACTGGCCTAAATGTTGAATTATATTTTTTTTTTGTGTGTAAGCTACACAGAATCAAAGTGCACCTCAGATTGGTTGCACAGTTTATTTAGGGTCTCCAAAAAGAAGTACACATCTTCATATGAAGAATAAAATTATTTAAATCAGTGAACAAATACTGTGCTCTTGAAAATAAGCCATATACCTAATAGCACTTTGGGGTGATTTGCCACATCATAGTTCAAAGGTTATAAAGAAAGATACATGTTGTAATATGTACACTATTAATGAAAACAGCAACTGATTACCTTGATATCATTGCTGTTCCTTTTTCTTCATTTTCCATCACTATACGTTATCCTAACTCTCTTTGTCCCAGTTATGAATTCAATTAGATTAGAATAATAATTCAGTACTTGAAGAGAGTAAAAGAGTTTTTAGATAAAATATTCCATTCTTTACAGAAAAATACTTGAGAATATTTATCTTTGTATATATCTTCCATATGTTCTGTACCTATAATCAGAGTTTTGAAAAGCTAACCTTTTTACTAATAAATATGGTATGTCAAGGAAATGACATATGATTCAGCTTTAAGATAATGAATAATTATGAATGATACTAATGATCCCTTAATGTTAATGTCATTCTGCTAATTTAATATGACAATTAATTTTGCACATGAAACACATGCAGGTGCTTTGAATAATTTTTTAAAAAACTTAATTTCTTAACTCTCTTGATAGTTTTGCAAATTTAGAATTAATATTGAGTAACTTTCATAGTAATTTTTAGTTTAATACATTATCCCCATAACAACCACTTAACAGTTGGAGAACTGTTTCACATTAACATTATTTATGGCTATATACATTAATTATATTTAGGATGATTTCTGTGGGTAAACTTACCCCACTGATGGTCTTAAATTAACAAAATCATAACGCGGCTCATTTCCTACATAAATTATGTGTCATGATTTGCTATGTTTGTGAGACTATTGACTTTGAGGACTTGGCAAACATCTTGAGGACCCTTCATCAGTGTTGTTTTCAAATTGAATGGGTACTGGTAGATGAACTGCTTTATGTGGAAATGTATCTCATGCTGCAATTTCATGGATAGTATTATGCTCTTGCTCAAAGCAAGGTCAAATATGCTGTTGTCTGTAGCTGAGATTCATAACAGGTGTTTACAACAGTAGTATTGTTAAAGCCACCTAAAGAAAAAGAAGCATACAACTCCAACTTTAATTGAACTTAGAAAAAGTAATTGTTGTATAAGTTAGTCAGATAACATCTACCACTGTTTTAATTCAAAAGGATAGACAAAGCTCCCTATCCAATTACTGTCATGTGTTCAACAGCAGTTACTAAGTGTGCAGCGTTTGGTCAAATAAAGTGTGCCTATTGCTACATTACATAATGAAAGGTAAATATGCCCTACCTGTACATACCCATACCATTTTGGGGTAATACTGCTCCACAGATATTAACAAAGAACAATATTGTCTTCAGAGATGAGATTCCTTTTCCAGCTGACTTGGGAAATCACTCTTTCTACACTCCATCTTACCTCTACCCATACCAGCATTAGATAGTTTAGTCTAGGTAGTTACCTAGATTAAGATACATAAAAAAACTTTATACATTCATGATGGATTAAAAGTCTCTTTGCTCTTTGTTGTACATACTTTGTTGTTCAGTAGTCATCAATTTGCTCCCCTGTCTTTGTGAACATACTTTGTCCAACACCTACTGTGACATTTCATTTGTGCCAATCTTCTAAATCCTTTCTACATCACCCCAACAAAACCTTTTAGTATAGTTGAACTGAGACTAACAAGATTTGTAAAGTGCTATACTAAGGCTCTAAAAACAGGAGTGGATTTCTCTCTGTTATAAAATATCTCTTCCTCTTACGCCCTGCGTGATATCTCATCTTGGCCTTCTTTTTAGGGAAGCAAGAAAAGATAGGTTTATTTTGTTTTGTTTCCCTAGAAGTTGTCCCTCACCTTACACATGTGTCTATAAAATATTATATAAATTTTTCTCCCAAGTGCATATCCTGTATCTTCACTGACTGTAGGGGATGGATATCATTTACCAACACTATTTTTGATATCTAAAGTTATCTAGGAAAGTTTCAGTCATGGTATTGATCTTGCCACTATGGTGCATCTATCTGAGAATTCATAAGATATTGTCCATAAATATATTTATTGATTTTAATATATTAATGCTATTTATTATAACATTTATTAAATGTCATGACATTGATTTCAACTTTGTACTGTAAAGGATCTGGCTATGTTTTAGAACTTTTAATAGATAAATTGATCCTAAAAAAAGTGATGATCTTAGTCATCGTGCCTTGGATATCTTTAAAAAGAGATTCTTTAACTGACAGAAAGACAAAGAATTGAATTCTGTTTTATGTTATTTATGTTCAACAGCTTGATTATAGACTTAAAATCAAAGGGAGATTGAATGTGGTCTTCATATTTATGTTTGTGCTTGACTTTGAATTTTGTTATAGAAGTCACTGTGAAAGAAGCTATAGGGAATATCACAAGGAAAAGCTAAAGTGACTCTCCTGACTCTAAAATATTCAAACAACCTAAGGCTATAAACCTCCTTTCTTTTCTTAATATGAAAGAACAATCATGCAATGGTGTTGTAACATAGGCTTTCTCAAACATATATTCAAAATTAAGTATCTGAATGCTGGCCCCAAGTGTTAAAAACAACTTAAAATCTCAGCAGATCTTGGATCATGTAAAGTAATTTCTTTACTTCTAAGATTGTAAAATTTCTTCATTTTTATGTCTGAATTTTGATGATGATATTTTCATTTCATATAGATATGAAAAATCTCATACATATGAAAGCATGAAGTAATTTCCCATAGCATAGAGACTATCCTTTAACTTACTGAATTTCAGGTAAATAGTTTAAGGAAAAAAAAAATCATCAGGGCTGAGAATTTTGCCCATTTTATTTGCCCATTTTATTTGCCCATTTTATTTTTAGAGCAACATAATTATTAGTTGCAGATCATGCACTCATATCACAATGTCTAACATTGAAACATCATCTGCATTGCAGGTGATACTGTCCCCTTGCACTTTATCTATAAAAGCTAAAGGAGAATCAAAATGCAAAAAAGGAAAGGAAACCCACATCTCTGGACTTAGAGCAGTAGTCTTTCTTCATGCCATACATAACTAATCAGCATTCAGTACAACAAACAGAGAGTTGGTGGAAACCTTACTCCCCATCAAAATTTGATTTAAATGCAGGTTTATGATTTTCTTCATGAAAATGAGGAAATAAAAGGTAAATCAAGGCATTTAAATCTTGCACAAATATCATATCAATCATAGTTTAGTCTCGTGTTTGACAGGAGCATATGTGTTTAGATAACATAGGTCTGTGATAAACTTAAGAGGAACCCCACTGCTTGAGATTCCTGCCCTCCTGGGTGAAAGATTAAAGTACAATGATAAACCACTCCTGGGTGAATCCCTGAAGTACAGATGAAGACAGCAGGTCTGGTGATCCTCTAGCAGGGAATGAGTTCTGCAGTGGCATCAAACAGCTGTTGAGGTAACAAAATCAAATTTACTCCTTTCATTGAATAGTTTTGTGGTGGTTTCTGTGTCCTGCTTGACACTGGTGGAGGGTCTCAAACCCCTTTTCCTGCTATGAGATAGAGTATTCCCCCCAGAAGACATATCCATGAATGAGGAATCCTCAGAATGACATTTTTTTGATTGGCTGTTAATAAAGAGAGTTTACGCCAGAGATGCACGTCTTTAAGTCGATTTTATTCCAATTAACTTAGACACCTGAAACTAACTCTGTATTGTAGTTAACAAAACTGCCTTCATATTAATGGAAAGGAACAGACATTTAGGAGGTTGTGATAATCCATTTTTAGAGGAACATTTAAGGCAATATGAGTCATCTTTAGCTAGTGCCTGTATTGATATTTTAGCCAAAAGTGAGTACAAATCAGATAATTATCCTTTGGTTCTCTACAGATATTGAGGTAAAAACCTTTATTAGATGTTTAGCCATCTGAATAAGTGTCCTTGTTTGTCTTATGGTTTCTCTTTGTATCACTAACTATTTAATTACTTTTGATGATGTGTAACAGATTGAGAGAAACCTGTTCAGAAAAAAAAAGCAGTTCAGAACAAAACTCCTTGCACTGCCTACTTGCATGTGAGTTAGAACTCTTGATAGAAAAAAGAGTGATTTAGGATCTTCTGCAGGTGGTATTTATCTGTCATTTTGACACATCCTGAGGAAAAAAACATGAACTTGAACATTTATGCAACTTACAAACCTGATTTTTTTACCTTCTTGGTGATTGTTTTTTGTGTATGTCTGCAAGTTCTAGGTGAATAGATTGTAAGCTATTATGGACAGGGGCTGTGGGCCCTTAATATGGTTGAGTTACATATGAGTGATTTAGGTACTGCCAGAGACCAAATGAATAATTCCAATTATGGACCCTGTACCACACTTCCAAGGATATTATTTGAAGAACGATTGCTCTCCCTAGCAGCTTGAGCTTTCCTATTCTGAGAACCCCATAAGTTTTAAGGTTTTAGCACATTTTAGTACAGAAATACATTTAGCAGATAATTATATACTACTTGGCAAGAATTTCCACTCTGAAGCTGCACTATTAGGACAGCATGCTTTCATTTGGTTTAATCGCATCACTGCTACTACAAAAGGTCAGAATGGAGCAAAACATCTCTTCTATTGCTCCACATTCCTGACACATTTGTCCATTAAAAAGCCAGCATGCAGGAGAATGCTGTTATTGTGTTATGGAACAGACCTGTTAAATTACAAAGATTACAGCTAGTGAAAATAAAATATTTTCACCAGAACATCTCAGTGTACATGTATTTCTTCTTAATTTGATAAAGAAAGCAATGAAAGAATCAAGGGTCTTAATTAGGGCATTTGTTGTTGTTCTTTTGTTGTTGCTGGTTTTGAGGTTTTTTTGTGATATAGCAACATCTATGTTTTAAGTTTTGCTGTTTGGAATGCATTTTCAAACTTTATTAAAATATAGTCCCCAATTTTCATTGTTTGGTTATACTCAACACATTTAATATATATATAACCATCAATAGTTAGTGGTGGAAAGAACAATAGAATAACAAAGTACTATGCAATTATAAAAGGCAATGATAGCTAGAAGAGCTTTTTAAAAATCCAGAGAATAATATATCCAGCCAATAGAATAACAAAGTACTATGCAATTATAAAAGGCAATGATAGCTAGAAGAGCTTTTTAAAATTCCAGAGAATAGTATATCCAGCATTTTAGTACTAATTACAATCTTCTGGCTTCACAGATAAGATCTTAACAGTATGTATATGTACAGACAGTAGTTCCACAATGTTTGTGACATGTTATAACCTTATATTTCATCTCTTTCTTTCCCACCATCTGTCTTAGGAAAACTTAATGAAAAGCTTACAGATGACACAGCCCCAGACAGTTTATCAAATTACATTCAGAACCAAGTCATTATGTCCTGGAATACAAAGCCCATTACATTTCTAAGGTTATATATATATATATATCCAACTATTATCCAGCATATGGTATGATTTTCATCCAAAACTTTTGTCCCCCCTTGTGCCTCCTCCAGTGCTCTGATTTGGGTCTTCACCTGTTTTAGATGCATATTATTTCATTGAAGCATCAGTATTTCAGATAAGAAAATTACTATTTTTGAAGAAACTTTTATCCCACCTCAGAGGAAAGAAATAATGTACATACACATTCTGGAACTGTAAAACAAGGGAGAAACTATCACTCTTGGTGAGTGAAGAATGCCCTACAAAAAGAAGTTTCAAATTCAAATGTCTGTTTGCATAAGGAGAGGGCTTGAAGTCTTTTGGAAACCCCAGTAACTTTAGATGATGTGGCTAAGGATATATGGTTTCAGCTTCTCAGGAATTTATCATTTTTGCTTTGGTTTTATATGTACTTGGAATATGGTGGATGTCTATGCCTGGTTTTATTGCATATTGTCTCTGGAGTTACTGGCTTCATTGTATAATTTTAACTTTATTTTCTGGTTAGTATAAAAACATCAGAGAAGACATTTGATTATTTCTTTATATAAAGCTGTGTTCATTATCAGAGTAGCTAGAATTTACAGACAAATATGAAGTACAATTTCAATAAAGAAATTTTATTGCTTTTTCCTTTGCCAAATGAATATGAAATACACTCCTCAGTGATATTAGACTTCAAACTACCTCATGATTTGGAGAACAAATCCCAGCACGCAACTGCTTCATTGAAGGAAAACCAGATCTTTCTTTGGATATTTTAGCAATCATATATTGAAAATATGCACTTTGCACCTTAGCAAATCAATCATTCTGGAGGTTATAGTGAAGATGAAAAGGAAGATATTTAAACATAGTTAGAGTGAATGTAAAGCACATAGCTTGCTTTGCATAAATATTATGGGAGAGAATACTGTTCTTTCGCTCTGTAACAATAGCACATCTTGAAAAATGTCTTCTAAAATTCTCTAGATCTTTGTTACTGACCATTTCCTTCAAGCAGATGCAGTTTAAGTAGTTTTACTTGGTTAAACTTGTCACTGCGTTTTTTTACATTTTCTTAAATGCTGTTTTTAGTTCAAAACAGCAAGATCCTTCTGTACACTACTGGAAGAGATGTGCCACTAACCTGGCACTCTGATGTGTAAAAGAGATTCAACGAATGACAATAAAGTTTATGTGATATCTGTAAGAGATGTGTGGGCAGATGACAGTTACATAAGGTTATTTGGAATGGAAATATTAGTAAAATGTCACTACTTTTGTGTCTGATAATTATGATAATAAAAAATAAATAACTCACAATTAAACAAGACATGCAGATGCTACATCTCCCATGAATGTTCTACACCTCATGCATGCCTCAAAAACACACACAAAGCTGGTTTCAATGGCTCCTTAGGCTCATGGCCACTCTTCTTCACTAGAAAAGCTGGAATATTCTTTGATAATCTGGTCCACAAATTCTGCCTGTCATCTGTAAATC
>VWYP01006825.1:0-19303 GCA_013400435.1 Pycnonotus jocosus | reverse complement strand
TGAAATACATGTTCACCACCCCCACCCCCCACCCCACCCCCACTGAATTGTAATTCAAATAGATAGCAATTTCAGATTCTTCAGGCTTACTTACATGCTTTTCAGATCTGAAAGAAATCGGGAAATCTTACTAATGTAGAACTAAAGTCTGATTTGCTGTTACATTGCCAGAGCAGTTTTATTTGTGCTATAGTGATGGATGCAACTTTGCAAACTCTTTGAGGACATGTGATGTGCATGACAGAGTCAGTGATCACCATTCAGTAAATTGGGACATTCCAAAATCAGTACATTAAAGAAATACGTTCAATTGTCCATTTATGTTCAGCCTGGTTTTTTAAAGTATGGAATTCTCATCACCTGTTCTCTTAATGTAAAAGGGTCACTGCTATTAAAGGCATTTGTCCTTTTTTCTTATCTAACACTGGATAGTGCTCAGTGAGGTAATTACAAATTCAATAAAAATTTAAAGGCAATTAAGTTCTTTTCAAGGTGCACAAGCTCTTATGAATCCTAAATAGGGGCAAAATTACTGCTAAAGATGAAACTTCTATACCATCATTATACTTAAAACGTCAAATGTTAGATAAAAAGTCTAGAGATAAATCTCTGCCCAGCACTCAATCTTCCAGATTCTGCAGAATTTCAATGCTAGGAGCACATGAATTTGCTAACCATTATTTTGTATTTTTTACGAGCTTTTTAGAAGCCATTACCAAGGTTTTGTCTAAAGTATTCTTTGAAAAGAAATAATCTTCTATGACATGACAGAAAATATTAAAACAAATAAAATCCAGGTGGTATTTCCTAATGCCACAATCAAAATGAAGGACATGGTTCTGATGTTCTTTATTAAATACTGAAAAAAAATCTCTAAAACTCAGAAAATAAAGAGAGCAGCTTCTTCTTATGAAAAATATTGTGAAACACTTTGCTTTGAATTTGTGCATACTTTATGGGCAGAGCACGGTTTTTCAGCTAGAAGTAATTGTCTCAGTAAAGCGTAAATTTTTGAGTCTGATTCTTGAATTGCCTACATAGGCTAGACACTACCTCTTTTTCTATAATTTTGTGAGTTTGTTGGAGTTTCCTAGTAATAAATCTTACTGATTACTCTTTAAAAATTATTCTTTTCTAATCTCTTTAAAACATTTTGTTTTTCTTTGCATATTATTAATGCTTTAATTAGCACTGTAGTGGACAGTTTGGAAGGGAGATTTTATCTGAGATCATATCAGAGAAGAGAGGCAATTCAAAAATATGCTATAAGAGTTACCTATGAAAGAAGAACAAGAGATCCCTAATCAATTTACTTATCTGAGATAAATATATATTGAAATGTTTTAAATTAGAAAAAAAAAAAAGACAGAGTATTTTTAGTACTTGTTTGGGGTTTATGTGCATTCATACATCTGTGTATCCATGTGGTTATGCAAATATGTACACATTTTTGATTTAAGGAAAAATTGTCCCAGCAAAAGTGAAAACCTCTTCATCAACCAGAATATTAATTAGAAATCAAGAAGTAAGGAACAAAAAGATACCAGCTAGCCACAGCTGGGATCACTGGAGGAAAATGAGGATGAGCTCCATGAAAATAAAAACTCTATGCATCAAATGCTTACATTAAATCAAAACAGATTTGAGGCCATTTCCTTTTAACTATAAAAATAAACAAAAATGGCAAAAAAAGGTTGAGAAGTTTTCTGAAAGTGTTGAGAATATTAACTCTATTTCGCCAAGATTTTTTGCATTAGAACTGAATACTGAATACTCACATTTTTAAATTTTGCAGCCATCAGTCAGTTACAAATCAAAGGTGACACAGCTATGGTTAGCACAACACCAAATCTGGGTTAACAAGCAACAAGACTGGCAGGGACCACTACCTTGAGAGTCCTAGGCTAGATCATCTTGAATTTCACTTGCAAACACGCAGAAACCACAGAATGGTTTGGGTTGGAAGGTCCCTCTCAAGGTCACCTAGTGCAATCTTCTTTGAGTGAGTAGTGACACCTTCAGCTCGATGAAGATGTCACCAGTGGCACGATGTCTGCACATCAACTCACCCTTCCTCTTCCATAATAAGGAAAAATAAAGAAAAACACAGCAAATCTACTTGTCTTTTTGGGAGCCTGACTTAAATTCTTTATAAATCACCAAGAGGTGTAGCTACCACTGACTTCTGCCAATACAAAACTGGCCTAAGACAACTTTAATACAACTATAATTTTGCCACCTCGTGTTTTGAATTAACATAAATTTTGCTGACTAAGACAGACACTGCAGCAAAACTTTCAAGCGAAATTGTCAGAGGTGACTGAGAGCAAACAAATTTTACATAGGAAAATTCCATCAAGAATTCCTTTACTATGCAAAATAAAGAAATTTTATCCAATATGTGTGACCTATTCTATCAAGCAACGAAGTTTTAAATTCAAATGTGCATAAAACCCACAGTGTAATTTACTTTAATAGACTACTAAAACAAATATTTGAAATTTTTTTATAAAAATTTGCAAAAAATTGAGACTGTCTTTTCAGAGACATTCCTTAAACTGAAAGATTAATGAAGGAATTGAATAAATTATTTGTCTTCAAAATTGTGAAAATGGCTAGAGACACTACACAAATTTTAAGAATAACTTTATTTATCTATTATCCCACATTCTGCTGCATAAAGCTGAAACTCAAGAACAACATGCCATCTCCCTAAGTGCTGCTATGAATAGTAAGTGCTGGAGATACTGTACTATGCGATCTATTTTTCTGTAAGGGCAGAGATGTTCTAAGGGTAGCAAAAGAATACATGACTGTATTTTTTTGAAAGAGTATTAAAATGGTTGCCATATTATTGAGTCTAAATCTAACATGTTCCCAGAGGCTATCAAACAAATAAGACAAGATTCCTGTTGTAAAAGAATTAACCACTTTTTTAAGAGATAAGTGAACTGAAGCCTCTCTTTACAAGTGTTACACTGTTGAAACAACTCAGAATATCTTATTATTGTGTTTCATGTTGGAAGGAATGCAAACTAAGTACCAGAACAACCTCCTAGATAAACAGGCGTATTTCCCTTCTTTTATGTCACTTAGCAGTGAACTGTCATTTCAATACTGTATATAAATCAGGCTTTTGAAGTCTTTTTTGTCCCCATTTTTTCCCCTGGATATTCTGTTTAATGAGGAGAAATTCAATCTGTGATGACTCGTGTTAGGATGGTGGAGAAAGAAACCATCCTGCAATATATTACTTCCTATGACAAGAGATCTTCTAGGTGATCTAGAGGAATGTGATCTAATAGAGAAAAACCCTGGATAGCTAAGTCAAGTTTACTGATTGCTTTTAATAAATGCAGATATGAACACCAGGAAGCTGAAAGAGTGGCCTTTAAAAACTTGTCAAATGAGAAAAGTCACGTAAATCCCCACTTCCAAATAAATCAGATAACTGTTAAAAAAATGTTTCAGATTGCTAAAATTCAAAATCTCCTTAAAACAAAAATATGTAAAAGGGGAAAGAAAAGACCTTGAATATTTGCAAACTGAAGTANTTTTTTGGCTTTTGAGATACTTAATGTAGAGATATATCTTTATTTGATTCCTTGACTGGCCCTGTAATTAGAACAGCATACAATAACCTGGCCTCCTTATGCTATGAGATCACTATTCCTGATACTGACGCACTGAGAAACATCCATAAACTATATTTCAAAATTAACATAGAGAATATAGATTACTGTGTCTTGAAGAGTGTTTGTCAAGGATATCCATTAAGTAGGGCTTTTCATGTTACACCATCAAGAACACATTTTGCACAAGCAGATGTTTATTTTGATGCACTTTTTCAAAGAGAAAAGACAACTACAAACAAATTAAAATGATTGGTGACATAATTACAGAGCTGAGTTAAAGTTTGTTTTTTCTTGACTAAAGTGAACAGATGGCATGCAGATTACAGAGCAGATTTTAGTAAAATGAGGTAGCAAATTAGTTCACTCCAAACAGTACCTGCTTTCTAGAAAATATAAAGTCTGAGTGAGGGATCATTAGGAAGCTGGTCAATTTTATACAAAATTCCATTCCCAAGCTACTTGACTTTAAACCAGACTCTGCCAAGATGTAAGAATATGACACCATCTCCATCTATGGTGATGTCATAAATATCTGTAAGCATTTCAGAAGTCTCAGGATGAAACAAAAGTTGTAATTGTGCATTGCCAAGTAGTTAAGGCACTAAATTCTTCACAAGCATGGGTCAATGCTACTTAGATTCCGTACACTGAATTTTAAAACCAGCTAGCATTAGTGATGATGGATGAAGTTTGGCAAGCAGAAGATTCAATCTCGAGCAGTAATATTGCTAGAAAATTTAAAATTTAAAATCAATAGGTGCATTCTAAAAGTTATCGTCCTACACTCTGTCATGTACTCAGCTTTAACTGCCCAAATTACAGGAAACAAATGCTGGTGTTCTCCTTCACAGCACGTTTTTCAAACAGGAGATCACTGATTGTCAGGTTTGTCTTCTCTGTAAGGAAAGCACGGTATATTTTGAGACAGATATTTTTTCTATTTCTTTCTCTATA
Organism: Pycnonotus jocosus; assembly: GCA_013400435.1. Classification (NCBI taxonomy): domain Eukaryota; kingdom Metazoa; phylum Chordata; class Aves; order Passeriformes; family Pycnonotidae; genus Pycnonotus; species Pycnonotus jocosus. Next base: position 14,714 of record VWYP01006825.1, on the reverse strand, counting down.
TTGAGATAGATATATTTTATATCTAGCCTGTGAGACTAAACCTGCTCTATAGTCACAAGCAGAATTTGCTGCAGCTCTGTCAAACCGGTGGTGTGGTGTTGCAGCAGGGGTGGCTACAGGAAAGGACTTTCCACTCTCTCTCTTTAGTCCAGAGGTAGTGGTGCAGTTTTGTACCCAGCAGTACCAGAGACACATTGAGACACCAGAGTGTGCTCTGCCAGAGTGAGCAGCATCGTGGTGGTCAGGGCTGGAGAACTGGCCCTTTGAGGAGAGGCTGCAGGGCTTAGGGCTTCAGCCTAAATATATGGGTAGAAAAACCTGGGTTCCTGTATGTATTACATTATGATAGCTAGACAAAATATTCAACATTGAGCCTAGCAATTTAAAAGAAATTGGAAAATGTCTTTTTGTGAATGCTTGAAAGATCACTGGAAAGCAATAAATTACTGAAGCTGTTGACAATTTTACTCTTTTCTTAACAATTTAATGCTCCGTTCCTATAATGATCGTATGGTATCAGACTCATTCTTTAGTTCTTATTTTACATACACACTGAGATCCAGCTATTTCTTCCAAATTTGACTGTTTTGTCAATTCACACTCAATTTAACTAATTTCAGTTCTATAGTTAAATAAGAAATAAAAGTTGAAAAAATAAACAGGAGAAAAAATTGTTTATTGCATTTTGTCAGGCTATCCTTTCTAAAGTATACCTTGTAATACTTTTTGTTTTGAAACAAATAAATCTGTTATCGAATCACTGAAGTAAAATAAATCTATTTGTGGACACATAGTGTTTGAACTTATGTTATATTTTTTCCCCTCNCCACTGGATTCCCAGAGGACCAAAGCTACCAGACCTTTCTATGGGATCACTGCTTCAGGAAGACCACCTCACTGGACTTCTTCCATCACCCTGCTCAGGTTGTATTCTGACTCTGTCAGTGGTCTTTTGTATTATTGCATTTATTTTATTTTACTTTCTTTTCTTTCCTTTCTTCTCATTAAATTGTGTCTCTGACTCAGAGCTTCTCACGTGTTTTGCTTTCAAACCTCTACACTTTCCTGGACATACTTAGAGATTAGTAACCACTTTGTTTAAACGCAGTTAAAATGGTGCAACGTAAGGTGCTTTTTCTATTATTATTTAAATTTTTGGCTAACCTGACTAAATTTATCCTCTCTTTCTGCAAAGCTTAGGTCAGAACTCCATTGTTTTTATGGATCATATGGCAAAAATTCAATTTTTGAAATAAAAACAGTAAGTAGGAAAAATACATCACAAAGATCAGTCTGGGTGAGAAAAAGTAATGGGGCCAGTACTAAAACTGAAGTAATAATTAACACCAGTGTATTTCACAAAATTTCAGTATTTCTGTGGATTTTATGTAAAATGCATCCCTAAAATCTGTGTTCTAATTCTGTATCCCACACCAGGAACCAAATGTGTGCACTCAAGGCTGTGTGAAAACATACAGCAACAAAAGTAGTAACTATCAGAAAGTTGTTTTCAGAAGTGTACTCCTAATCAAATTTAAAATCTTAACACATATGACTCACTTTTCTTGAAGTAAGTAGGGTTATTCATGTGTTTGAAACCATACATAAGTATTTTACTAGCCACAGGCTTTATTTTGTAAAGCTTCATAAGCAATTAATGACAATAACTGAGTGATAAGTAGGAAAAATAATAAGTGCAAAACATGCAAAAAAAAGGTTTTAAAATTTTAAAAACATAAAAGAAATGCAATTTTTTTCATTGTTCAGTACTTCAAAGGACATTTTTTCCATTTACTTTTCAAACCTTTTCCAACTGTTGCTTTCTCATAAATTTTGATTTAGGTCATCACACATATTTCTAGTCCCACTGGATTAGCACACAAGTAAAAGACAAAATTTAGGATGAAGTTACCAAAGATGCTAAAAAACATGTACCCAATGAATTTTTCACCTAATATACTTTTTGAAAGAAAGTTGAGAACATTACTGGGCTACTGTCTCATCAGCTGCTGCTAAGGCCTGGCCTTCTGTCAATGCTGGAATCAGACTTATTAAATACCTTAACAGGAAGCTTGTGATTCACTGTTTTTATGCTCAAAATCACGCAGAGGATGATCAGCTGCAAGAAGCAAACACCTGTCCAAGTTTGGATGTTTGTAAACTTCAAATCTTCCTAGATCAGAAGGAAAAGGTCCTCACTTTTCTCACGATGAACGAAATGTTACACTACAGAGGAAGAAATATTTATCTATAATTGAGCTCTTCTTCCTAATCCACGGTGTCACATTTTGTCTCCAGCTGTCAACTAAAGATCATGCAGCCACACATGCACTGGCCTCCAGGAGGGTGGGGGAGAGATCAGAAAAATAAAAGTTCATTTTATTTAGCCTGAAAGAATACAAAGATGGTTTTGTGTAGCCAGAGACTGTGGTGGTGTGCTTTTATAATTTGATTGATGCTCCTGTATTAGTTTGAAAGGTGGTTCGTTCTTTGTACCCCCTCTGTACCTTTCCCCTTTGGTTTCTCCCAACTGCCAATCCTCATGTTATGTAACCCTACGTCCTGCCCCCTTCCTGTCTGTCACACCAGACCCAGCCTTCCTTTCTGGAAGGTTCAGTCAGGTCTGATCCATGATTGGGCCTGAACTTGGTCCGCTCCCCCTTCCTCATCCCCTGTTGGTAGACACTTTGATTATCACATTGTTAACCACTCCCTGGATTCCCCTGGTTGGTTCCTTACTACGCCCCTCCCAGAGAGCCGCCCCCGAATAAAAGCCTGTACAATTGGGTTCTCCTTGCTCTCTGGGGCAGACTTCTCAGGTGCTAGGGAATCCATGTCTGGGTTTCTTCAATAAAGCCTGCAGTTTGTCCCCCCAAAGAGTCTCCCTTCGTTCTTCACCATCACTACAGCAAGCCTTAGGGGGAAAAGGACCCACTCAGGATCGGCGAAGTCCATCCGTGGACTGAGCCGTACCTTTCCTGCCGTTGGTGTGCCCGGGGCTAGCCTGACAGGAGGAGGACAGTGCACCGCGACAAGAGACCAGCTCAGGAGACCTAGAGCTCTGATGGAGTTAGAATCTTGCTTGTTAAATCTAATTTCCTTTTATGACAAGGTTATCCATCCCATCAATCAAGAGAAGTTGCTTGATTTCAGCAAAGATTTTAATACAGTGCCTCCCAGGATCCTTCTAAATAAAACGTCCATCCCGCAGGTGGATAACACACCATGTGATGAGTGAGCACTTGGCTCACTGGTCAGGCACAAAGGGGCTACATCAGTGAATGGAGTGACATCAAACTGGGGACCTGTCACTGCTGGGGTCTTGCAGGGCTCCATCCTCAGCCCCATGCTCTTCAGCATCTTCATCAAAAATTACTTGGACACAGGACTGGGAGAACACTCAGTAAGGTTTTCCAACACCACTAAACTGGCAAGAGCTGTTGACTCCCTGGAGGGAAGGGACAGCATACAATTATTAAAACCATATCTACCTAAGTAACTTGTACCGTAGTCTTTTTAAGTTGAAATACTCTCAGTAAAATGCATGTGTCCCAAGGACATATTTAGCACCTTCTTTTTAGGCACATAGATGCATCTGTAGAACATGAGGACAGCTTTTCAATTAATATCCGAAAAATATATTTTATCACATTATTTAAATTTCTTCACTAACAGTTAGCTGGTTTCATTCTTTTTTAAAGTAGAACAATTAATCTTTTCTTTATTTTTATGGAAGGTGGCCTAAAATTCATTGAGCTCAAACATCAATGACACTCAAGCACATGAAGCCACACCAGACCAGGAAAACAGGAATTCCAAGCAAAATAAAAGCAGGACCTTTCTAGAAGTATCTGTGAGGAAACCGGAGAGCTCTACAGTGGTTAATTACTAGTTACTCAGACCGCTACACACTTCAGCTGAGTGTATTAATATGAATTCCATCCCTGTTTGACCACCTAGGTTATACGTTGCTTGCAAAAATATCAAATAAGAGGAAATATCCCCCCCACAAAATTAATGTTCTGATTGAAAAACTGCTCTTCTGAAATGTAGTTTGATCTATAGCTTAATCTAAAGTGGCTAGCCCCCTCACAAAATCCTCTACTGAAGTAATATATTCCAAAGTTTCAACTTATTGGTTCTTTAGAGCACGATTTTTTATACTAAAAATGAATGCAATGCTGAACCAGAATGTTGGGTTACATGTCCATGTTAATTGTGTGGAAAGAAAAATCAAAAGAACCAAGCAAAATCAGAAAAAAACTTATTAAAAATTAATTTATGGAAGAAGTTCAGGGTTCAGAGTAGAAATTGCAAGTAAATAACTGCTTGGAATAAATACCTGTTCATGTTCTTTTATAGTGTGTCTGTGATGAAAAAATAGCATAGACATGAATATGTATGTTGTTTTCACTATACATTTGAAGGATATTCCTCTAGTAGCTAACCTCTGTGGCAGAGGAGATGAAGGCTCTCTTACCATTTATTTAACTAATGCTGAAGGTCTTTCTAATTCTCCTCATCTAGTTCTGATGCTACAACCACATTCTCCAGTAAATTCTGTCTGAAATAATTGTGACGGTTTACGATCTGATTCTTCTCCTGGACGAACTAATAAAATGAAAGAGTCAGGCATCACAGAGTTTGGGAATAAAGGTGATGAATGGGCATTCTAAACAGAGTGGAATCACTTGTGGTGTTTAACCTCTGTTTTATAACCCACAGGGAGAAATTGTTCTAGGTGAAATATCTAAAATCTTTGAAGCACAGCTAGTAGGGAAAAGGACTGATACACTGTGTAAGAAACTAAAATAACCATGGCATGTGCTATGCAGCAGCTGTGCAGAAAAAAGACCCCTGAGAAAACTGATAAATTAGGATGTGACTTTTACAAGCTAGAGAATACTCTGAACACTGAACTCTATCAGGCATGGTCTTTAGAGAAGTTATAAGTAATTTTTTTCAGTTTCATTTTTCTAGAGTATCACAAAAAAGAGACTATGGTTGTTTTTTTTTCAAAATGTGTAATTTTATATTGATTTTTTTTCCCAATTAATGTGTAATCAAGACCAGAATCAGTTTTCTATGGAAGATTTTTTTTAAATTTAGCATCAGAATAGATAAAATTTCACAGAATATGTAATTCACATTACTTTTTCAAATTATTTCCATTAATATCTCAAATTTGAATGAAAAAAGCTCCCATGTTTGTAATATGTGTTCTTTTCACAGAGAAGCAGGGAGAGGGGAAAATACAATTTCTAATGGAAAACATGAGCTAGAAGTTTGAAGTTTTAACAAGTTAGTAGAGAAACAAAGACAGTATGCCAGACACTATAAAATGTCTAAGAAGAATTACGGCAAATTTACTCAAATTGAGTAATTATGCATTGACTTAACTCAAATTTATGGATTTCATGACAAAAAAAGAAAGAGATTTTGAATGGGTAAAATATTATCTGGAATCATCTATATCAAATTGAAGATTCTCTGAACTTCTTTTAAGAGGAGTGATTTTCTTTTTTTGAGGACTTACCTTATGAAACCCTTAAAACTTTGTAGCACTGTCAAATGTAAGACGGTCTGACTGCTGAGAGCTCATTTGTTTTCAAGAATATAGAGAAATGTGAATAGCATGAAAGAGCCTTTTGGTTATAACACAGGCAAATGATCAGTCTCTCAAGTTTTATTTTGTTTTTGTGCGTAGAAGGCATGATGAATACTGCTGAATAAAAGTGAATTCTCTTCCTAGAAATCTACTTGTGCTGTTCTATACTAGTATGGTTATAGCAGGTATATGTTATGGAGATAACCTCAAGAACTTTATTCTGGAAAATGATCATGGACCTCTCCAGAAAAAGGTAAGGGTAAAATTGAAATATGCATAAAAATAACACTGAATATAAAAATGACTTCCCCAAATGACTCAAAATCAGTAATAAGAAATATTATATTAAAAAATATGATAAATATTTTTATATAAGAAATATCAATAGCAAAATAGTATAATAGTCATAAAATCTAGGAGTCTCAAGCTTCATTCTGGACAACTGCAAGCATAAAAGAATTTTTTAAAAAAATCAAACTCAACATATATTGATATTTAAATAAAAGTTTGGGGGTTTTTCACAGCCTAGAAAGGGAAAGAGCCTGTCAGAGAATCTGCTGATAAGCAGAGCTTTCCATTCCAAAGGCTTACTATGCCATGTATGATTTTGAATCATTAGCACAAATATTTTGCTTTGGGTTGCAAAACCCAAATAAGTTACCGAGCTGTTATGATCAGCTTGCTCTGAAATACACTTTATTCAGAGTAATAACAATACACTACAAGGTTTTACTGCAACTAAAAGGCAGCATGAATTTTCTGAATTGAGTCAGTATCAAGATTATTCCAACAAGCAGTTACAGTCTACCAAAATTAAAAAGAAAGCTTGAATCAGCAATTGTGACTATATAATCTGTTGTTTAAAGCTAAAAAGCAACGTCATAAATGACCGCTGGGTTTGAAAAAGGGTTTGTTTTTTTCTTCCTAACAGCATGAGCTACTTATTTGCACTTACCTGTTTAGAGAAAAAGTAAAAAGAAAAATTCAAGATCTGGTAGATCAGGAAGTTCTAAGTTTCTGTTGGTTCTATTGTTCAAGGTACAAGTCTTACTGAAAATATAGTTAGAGTCATGCCTGAACCTAATGTTATTAGCAGCTTAACTTCAGATTTGCCAATATAAGCTCTGTTCTCTACTGTTGTCCCTTCAAGTTTTACACAGTGGTTTAAATGAAAGTTTATTAGAGTGCTGAACATACAAATGACATCATTTAACTGAGAATACAACTAGACAGGATGAGTGTATCAGAGCGAATATGAAAAGCTAAAAGCATACAAAACATCCCAGAATACAAGCAGCTAGGCAAGGGACAGGTAAGGTGAGCCACTGTACAAGGGACAGATAGGGTTAGGTGGCCGTGCTAGGGACAGGAAACAGCGAGCCGGAACTGCAGAAGGAAGAGAGAAGGAGCCAGAGCTGTGTGGAGCTGCCCATTGGAAGCTACATAGAAAAGGTATGAAAGACTTTTTGATTAACAAGGTTCTGATGCTTGAAGCACACAGAAGATTTAATGAAGCACTACGAGTGTTCTGGCTGTCTCAACAATGACAATATATTGGGGGAAAAAAGGCTTAGAGGTGAAAGAGATGTTCTGAGGTTCTTCACTCCAGTCAAACAGCCCCAGGTCATGGCTTGAATTCCTAGAGGAAATTACACAAACAAAATCCAATTTCTCCTTACAAAGTTTCAAAATGCATATCTTAAATACAAGGGGAAACCTGAAAAAAAATGCAATCTACATGAGATTTGTCTCAGCAGAACAATCAGTGGAATCAGTTTATGAAAAACCCTATGTGAATGTCAGCACCAAATTTATGCTCTGAATTCTCACAGCCGACACAGGTTTATGCAAGCTGACAAGTACCTGTGCTACCCCCTCCAGAATATTTTATTTTCCAGGTCGTTGTCTCTTAATTTTTCATATATGGTAACAATTATAGATACATATATACTATGCATTAAACTTGACTCAGGGTTTGCTTTCTATATTTTTGATACATAATTACCAAATTTGTTTCTGCATGTTAGAAATTAAAAATAGCAAGAAAAAAATGAAAAGTAGAAAAGGACAAGCATTGTTGCCTGGTGCTATAAACTGTTCCTATAACACTGAGACATTTGTTTCCTGTATTTCAAAAACCTTACCTACAAACAATGCTTCCGTGTAAGAGAAATGCTGGTCTGTCAAATCCTGTGCAACATCACTGTGGAACTTCTGACATCAGGAATCAGAAAATTTTCATTTTGTCAAAGAGTATTCTGCAATGGATCTAAAGTATTAAAATGTAGATTGTTTTGTTTTTTATTTTCCCTTGGTCCATTTACTTAATTTTATTATTTTCTGTTGTACATCTTTTCCTTTCCCCGGCATTTCTTTTGTTACTTCTGATTATTCAGTTTGGCGAAACGCTTTAACAATGCCTGCCATTATTTGTCAACTTTTGTGAGGTAAAACTCCCAACAATTTTCGGTTCCATATATATATGCATTATGTTATGCAAGATCAAATACTAAATCAAAATGTTATGCAAGATCAAGTACTAAATCAAAATTACATTCCAAGTTTATAAGCAATGTGAAACAGAAAATCTGTGACATACAAAGTGAATTACTGTACAATACCTCTCTGTCTTCTAAAATGTTGTATAAATACTCACTGACAAAGACAGCTTCTGTATTACTGCATCAATTTTTGTGTTAATTAAAAAAAAAGTATGCTTTTATACACAATTGAATGTAAAAATTTAAAAGATTACATCAATGTTGAAAAATTGCACAAGTGTAGCAGTCCTTTTTTTCCTTGCTATCTTTCAACAGCTTTAGGTGGTTTCATAGGAAATGTTGAATAAGACTAAGAGCTCTGGGCATGCCATTATCTGTAAGTACCTGCATTGTAACTCAGCCTGCTCCTAACAACCTCATTCACATTCACAGACTGGGGATGTATGAAGCAATTTTTTAGAAACTCCTAAGTGACTTTGGATATCAAATCTCATTTTCAAATGTTGCTTTGTACATATAAACTCCTGCCTGAGTGAAAATTTTCTTCTATTCAGGTGCTAAATAAACACACAAATTAGTTGATTGGATCACATCTGTTTCTTTAGCTCAAATCTGAATTTCATGGTCCACTGCACCCTACACGCTCAGACCAGACAAAAACTGAAGTTTTGCCTGGTACATTTTTTTCTTTAGATATCCCTCAAATATCTTAGACAAGAGATTTGGAACTCACTAAGTATGAATATTCAAGAGGTTTCATTGACATCCATTTGTTGTTAATAATGTTATTTACTGAGGATAGGTGCAAATGCATTTCTCTGGGGAGAAAGGAGGTGTAAAAAAAATTAATGTTTTAAGACAGAAGTCAAAAAACGGAATAAGCTGGAGGTATTGAAAAAATCAACCACACTGTTTAGGTTGGGTAAAATTGACCTTATGAAATCACACCATTCTTTTGTTTTGTTGCCACTGCAGCTCTAATTGAAATATTTTTTATGAAGTCGGAAGCAAAAAGTTTAATTGTGTAAGAAAACTATTTCATTTTGCTGAGGGTGAAGCATGTTACCTGGGGTATTATAATTTTCTAATAAATTGTAATTAATGCAAATACTTTATTGGACACACAACAGAAATAGAAATTTCTTTACATTAAGAGATTATTCAATGAGTATATATTTTCTATTTCTTTTTTGAACACCCTTCTTTTAAAGTCAAATAAAAGTTTTTCAAGCAACGTGGAGTTCTTCTTAATATCTATTCTGCACACATTCTCATTTTCTAAATCAAAATGTGAAAACCTTGTGAAAACTGGTGAACTACTTGTGAGTACATTCAGAGTGACTCAATGCAAAGTAGAATAAAAAGTGGTATTAAAATTGGGGGGAAAGTGTCACATAAGCAAACATTACTAAAGCTCTCCTCTGAAGACCATAACTGAAAGGGATTTCTTCAACTGAAAAGAGATAAATCAGTAGAAGACAAAAAATCGTTTGAAAGCACTACTTCAGTAGTGCTCTGAGTGGCTTTCACAGAATGTTTGGTAAGCAAGAAGATAAGTCTTAAAGATACAGCTTGTCCTATTAAAGAGTACCAAAACAAGTCTTATATTTTGGAGGAGTCATAGGGGTGAGACAAGAATTTTTGGTTTTGTTTTTTTTAAATTCTTTCTCTCACATGAAGCAACCAATGGTAGTAAAAGTTCCTGAAGTGCATCTTCTAACAATTATTATTTCACTGAAGCACAGCAAAGCATGCTCCAGACATCGCGGTTGACCATTGCCCTGGATGTGACCATTGTCTATGTTCTTGTCATGAATACTGTTTCTGATGTAAGGAGGAAAGGTGTCAGAAGTTTGTCTCTTAAATTCAGATTAATCTATTTTTTAATATATGATATTTTGAACAAGCTAGAGGGATTGGTTAATTTAGAATCTGTGATCATAATACTCCCTTAAAATTTTTCTCCTTAATATCCCAGCAAGGTTTACGAAGAAAAAAAATAATCTGTTGGATATTTAGACACATAAGTTGCAAGTGTTTTTATGACCTTCAGGGAGTTAAGGTTTACCCTAAACAGAGGTTCAGACTCTTTTGTCTTCTTGGACTATTCCTCATTCAAATTTCCCTGCAACCTGATTGATTGCATTTGTGAAACTGCCCTTTGCAAATGATGAAAAGATGACAATTACTTGTTAGACAAAAAAGTCTCAACATTAAACCATCCAATCCCAAAGAATATAAATCAGATGTGTGACAGTGTTTGGTTATTAGAATCCCACAGATCTCTGAGTTAAGGATATTTTTCCAATAAAAAATATTTTTAAAAAGATGTGAGAAATGTAAATGATTTCTACCATCTTTGGTGAAGAATTATTAAAAATTAAATTATTCATACCAAATTTTGAATAATGTTTTTTCTCTCTTAGTCTCTCATTCTCTCTTTGACAAATCACGTTGTCAGAAATGTCCAAAAAACAACTTCAGTCATTCTAATGTGTTTAAGCTCCATATAACTCAGGATGATGCAAGGCTACAGCTAAACACAACACAAAGGAATGTTTCAAATCAGCAAATGTTCCATAGCCATACAATAAATTTTAGCTTTAAGGGGGAAAATTATTCTCCATGTATAATTCTGCCAATAAGACACTACCTAAATAATGAACTTTTAAAAAGTTTTTTTTTAAGCATCTCTTGATTTAAATACTCAGAATATGCTTGGGGTGTATATTTTGAAGGGTCACTTGGAACCTTTTACAAATTTCCAGTGCGAGGTTTGTCCAGCAGCCATTAGAAGGCTTTCATTAATTATAAGAACATCGGCACTGTGCTTTCTCAAGCTACGTCTCTTCCCTTTATTTGCAGATTTCTTTTTCTAACAACAGCTGAGAAAGAAAGTGGCAATGGTATCACAGCTATTCTATCTGAAAAGAGCATAAAGACATTTATTTGCAGAATTGGTGTTCTGTTTTGGCCATCCAGTTCCGGAGTTCTAATCATATCAGATCTCTGCAATTTGAATAGCTTCATGGATAGTGTTATAAATGAATAAGAATCCAATTAATATAAAAGGACAAATTTATTAAAAAAACAATTTATAGAAAAAGCCACAATAATAAGGATAACACAGCCGGCTGCGGGTGGGGAGAGAGAGAGACAGCAACTCTGCCATCTCACCAATCCTCCACACTTCAGCCTCGAAAACCTGGGGTTTTTAAGGGGTTTTTGTGCCCCGAGGGCTAAGTCCAGAGTCCAGTGTGTATGTAGATGAGTTTCTCCGTTGTGATTTGGAATTGAGCAGTGTCCTGAAAAGGGTAAATCGTTTCCTGAGCCAGGTTCTCGGAGTAGAATGGATTTCCTGAGTTGGGATGAATAGTCCTTTTTGGCAGGGTCGTCGAAGCCGGAGATGCTATCAATTCATGGTCGCCTCCCAGATCGATATCAATTTCCCATCATCCGAGAATGTGGGTGCTTCACTTGGGAGCTGGCACCCATCTCCGCCCTGGACATCCTTTGTCTTGTAAATAAGAGTTCTCCCATTCAGGTCTGAGCAGCGTTGGTCTCCGCCCTGGCTTCATTCTTTACTTTACAGATGGGGTTTTTGTAAGAGGAGCGAGTTACGGGAAAAGGAGAAAAAAACAGAAAAACCCCTCTCTGGGGTTTTGGGGTTTTAGTCTGAGATTAAATATATTACATATATTTTATACACAAATTTATACCATTCATATCCCACAGATAGTAACACAGGGTATAGTATTTATCATCTTTTTAGCTTCACGTGCTTGGTTCTTCTGTAGGAACTGTTTTAAATGCTTTGCATCATATTTATGCTAGGAGAATTTGGATTTTTTGTTTCTTAACAGGACTTAAATAATGCATTTAAATAGTAATGTCTTTTTTCTAAGGATTTTATGAGTGACCTGAAAATATTTTGCCTAATAATTGCACCTTTGAAGGTGCAATACTCATTTCTGCATAAAGTGTACAGTAATTTCCCCAATGAACTTTTGTTTACACACCAGAATTAATACTAGGCATCTAACATGTCTGATTTACAGACAGCAAGTATAGCTGCAGGTCATATTAAATTATATTATCATGAGCTGTCACAGAATCTGCATAAAGAATAACCACAATGACCAAGAAATTTAAAATCCAGATTCCTTCTGCAGAAGGTCAGTAAGGTTCAGGCTAAAGGCAGTAGATCCAGGAGGTCTGGATCTCTGTCTCCAGGAAAAGCAAGATGGATTTCATGCATAGAGAAATTGCCATGTGGAACAGCTTGCAAGTGAAGCTGAAGGGCATAAGAGCTTCTGAGAAGCAAATCCCACATTATTTTTCAGCTAAGGGAAGAATAATCACACTGGTTAGAAAACATCCTAAAACAGACACTTCCTGCACCACTTCCAGTGCTTATTGTCGACACATTTAGTCAAGAGAAATGAGGTATTATACCTTTCCTTTGAGTTCACAACTTCTTACAAATTTCCTTGCACAAATTAGTTAGAAGAGATTAGTCGCTTCACATCCATTTATGGAAATTTCATAAACATCTGTTTATATTTATTCAAATCCAGTCCATAAGGTGTCTTTAGCTCTTCAATTTAGTACTGTACAATAGGATTAAAGAGTCATGTTTCATATCTTCCAGTTCAAGACATTGCAGGGTTGCATGTGTAAAACAAGAGCAGGGACATTTCAATTCATCTTCCAACAGTCTTCCTTCTTGAGTTGCCTTGGATTTTTAAAGCTTTTTGGGGTGAATATTAAATAACATTTTTTAAGAATGTGATCTCCATATAGAAACTTCCAGCAATTTGTGGGAATTATATAGCAGCATTGCAGAGGATTTTAAATCATAGAATCATAGAATGGTTTGGGTTGGAAAAGACCTTAAAGGTCATCTGGCTCCTACTCCTGTGCCATGTACAGGGACATCTCCCACAGCAGGCTGCTCAGACCTCCAGGCAATCTGGCTTTGAACACTTCTAAGGATAGGTCACACACAGCTTCCCTGGACAACCTGTTCCAGTGCCTCACCACCCTCACAGTAAAGAATTTCTTCCTAAAATGTAATCTTGATCTACTGTCTTTCAGTTTAAATCCCTTCCCCCTTGTCCTGTCACTACATGCCCTAGTAAAAATCTCTCCCCATCTTTTTTGCAGATTCCCTTCAGTACTGGAAAGCTGCAATGTGATGACCCTGAAGCCTTCTCTGCTTCAGCTAAACAATCCTAGTTCTCTTAGCCCAATTTCTTCATGGGAAAGGTGATCCATCCCTCTGATCATTTTGGTGGCCTCCTCTGAACTCTCTCCAAGAGGTGCCTTCATGTGCTGGGACCCCAGAGCTGGATGTGGCAGATCCCTTCCAAGTAGAGTCTCATCACAGCAGAGCAGAGCAGAGGAGCAGAATCCCCTCCCTGCCCTGCTGCCCACGCTGCTTTGGATGCAGCCCAGGACACGTTTGGCTCTCTGAGCTGTGAGTGCCCATGGCTGGGTCGTGTCCAGCCTCCCATACACCAGCATCCCAAGTCCTTCCTGCAGGGCTGCTCTCAATCCATTCATCCATCAGTCTGGATTGATACTGGGAGTTGTCCTGACCCTGCTGCAGCACCATGCACTTGGTCTTGAACCACATGAGATTCCCACAGGCCCGTTCCTCAAGCTTGGCCAGGTCCTTTTGGATGACATCCCATCCTCCAGGAGTGTCACTGCATTACTCAGCTTGGTATCATCTGCAGATTTGCTGAGGGTGCACATGGTCTTTTCACATATGTCATGAATATATTAAATAACAGCAGTCCCAATTTGGACCCCTGAGGGACACCACCTGTTACTGATGTCCTTTGGGACTCTGAGCCATTGACTACTACCCTTTGAATGTGACCATCCAACCAACTCTTTATCCACCCACAAGTCACTCATCAATTCCATCTCTCTCCAATCTGGAGTGAAGGATGTTTTGGGGGACAAGGTCTAAAGCTTTGCAGAAGCCCAGACAAAAAACATCCCTAGCCCTTCCTCTGTCCACTGGTCACTGCACTGTAGAACTGGGCTTTTCAGGCAGGACTTGCCCTTAAGATATCCACGTATCAGATGCTGCCCAGTATTGAGTCTGTGATGCACATGCATGTTGAATCAGGGCATAGAACAGATTACAGCTCTTGCAGTGCTGACACCTAATATTATTTCAAAGGCATTTCTGCTTTTTCTTTCTGTGTCAATCACTCACAATCCCCCCAGAGTCAGGCTTAGATGGAGCAAAAAAATTCTGACTGCTCTGAAGAGTCTGGGAAGGAAGCAGCTAGGAAGTCAGAGGATGCAAAGAACTTCATATATTTTAACAGTACTAGCTCAGGATATCTCTTGTGATCATATCCAAAATTATTTGAGTTTCAACTGTCTCCTACTTGCCATAAAATGGTCCTGATCTAAAGTGATTCAAATGTGCCTCCAGGCTAGCTCTTTCACTGAACCAACTTTACCAATCCTGGTTTGTGAGTCCGAGCTTCGGCAGAAAGCGTGGTGGTGGCAAAGAAATGAAATGTGGACTTCTGCAGGGCAGGAGATGGTTTTTTTTTCTGGTCGGGGCAGAAGTGAAGTTC
>VWYP01006818.1:45930-59851 GCA_013400435.1 Pycnonotus jocosus | reverse complement strand
TGATTACACACTGTAACACCTTCTCTGTTTAGGGAGAGTAGAGAGCAGTTTTCAGCCTTCCTTAGCTGCCACATGGTCTACAAATTCTTAATCTTGTTCATACTGTAGTATCTGGTTAAGCCACAAATTACCTATTTTTACTCAAAGTACTTGCTGATTGAAAACTGAGGTATCGTGTGGAACTGTGTGTGGGTGTGCTTTGAGAGGACAGGCTTTGCTGACACAGTTGACTTTCCAGGGGGCATAGGGCTGGAATGACTCAGTAGCATTTTGTCCGCCATACTGAGAGTAAACCTGAGAGCTGCCAAATGTTGCAAGTCCTTTGGCCAAATCCAGGAGTGTGGGAACGGACAGTGGTCAAAGAGGAGTTTCTGGGCTTCAGGTAGCAGCAGCAGAGCCTGTGGGAACTTAGTGCTTTCTCACACTGGCTTGACAAATTGTAAGGAGGAATCAAAACAATCCTTGGAAGGTGAAAGATCGTTAGCCTGTGCTGGTTTTTTTAACTTGTTTACTTGTAAGAAACAGTCAACAGGTGGTGTTCTAAATGACCAGTAATATTCATTGTGCTGAAACACTGTATAAAAGGATGTGCCTCTCAATAAATTTTTGCCTTCTAAGCCCTCCAAGACGATTTGGAGTATATCATTGTTAACGCTTTCTTGAATAATAATAACGATACAGGAATAAGTGAAGGCACCAGCCTGTGCGGTCAAAGCCAAACTGCAGGATGCAGATGCTTAGAGATGGGTTGATTTGTGCATGAAGAAGTGAAATATCTTAAAGGGTTTGGAGGGAGCACTGGAAGTGGTGTGTACTGTGCAGGGCAGCAGAATGGCCAGGAAAAGCATCATAGATTGAAGGGGCCTTTTTCTCCTCTGATGAAAAGTAGTTTTGGTCAGTTTTTCATAATTACACCTTCAGTTTCCTTGTACCCCAGAGCTCTTTCTGGCAGATGTAGCTGAACTTTTTTTAGCTAGTATGTGTGGTAACCTATATATAACTCATTTTCGTATTGCCTTCAGACTTGCTGAACTGGACAGAAGCTACATTTGATGAGGGGACAGATCCTCTTCCATGTTTTTTTTTTTGTTGTTGTTCTACAAATATCTCTTGAGAGGTATCCATTAATTAAAATTCAGGAAAGACACTGGCAGGTGTTCTTTGGAGCATTCACATATAGCTGCTGCTAGTGAAAATTGTGTTGGACTAACAGGCTGTGGGATGTATCAGTGCTGGAGATGTGTGGCCTGGCAGGTGGGCAGATGCACAAGCCTGAGCAGTGATCTGCTCTCCCCAGAGACTTTTTATACCTTCAGGCAAAACTGAGGTAGCAAAAGTAGAGCAGTGCAGAGATGGTAACAAGCAGCATGGCTGTCTGGGGGTGGTGTTGGTTGGAACAGGCAGTATTTTGAGCTGGCCAGATGGATGCTTTTTCTGTGTTCAATAATTACATAACTATGGGATGTATCCTGGGACTGTGCAGGGGAGGTTGTTAATTATTCAGATCAAGTTTGCCCAGATCCTTTGAAGTGGAGGAGAAAAAAATAGAGGACTCTTGTTATGATTATTTTTAAATTACTTTGGAAACACATGGCACAGAAGGCGTGTGATGTGCTAAAACGGGGAAAATCACCCTTACTGCTCAGTCAATACAGGAATAAGGAGCAGGCTAATCAGTGTTAAATGCCTCTGTTAAATGTGTGACTTCCCAGTTGCAGCTGGAGAGAGGTTTCACATCTTTGGAAGAACCAATGACAGGACCTTTGTCTTGCAGATCATCAAAAGATGTGTTACTCTGCACTGGTGCTGGCCATGATGTTCTCCATGGGGGAGCCCCTGCCATATCACCACTATGGTAAGAGTGGGTTGTGCTCATTGCAGAGCTGGGGGTGGGATGTCTGGGGCATGCTGGCAGACATGGGGAAGGGACTTTCCCTGATGTTCAAGGTGGGGGTCAGCTCAGTGAAAGGCCTAGCAAGAGTAGGGTCTGTTCTTTATCAATAGAGCCTGGCAGCTGAGTCACTGGGCTGAGATGCCAGATTTCCAAAGAGCAGGATAAATCTGGGTTAGATCAGTGGAGGACTCAATACCACACTGCAGGTAACATGTATTTGCCCATCCCTGTGAGTAAGTGGCATTTTGTTTTATCTCTGTTCTGTGTGAAAGCACACACCTCTTACTTGCTTTGGAAACTGTCTGCTGATGAGGCTGAGATCCCAGATCTATGCACAAACACCCACTAAGGCTGCATAATGTGGCCTCTTTCTGGTCTCTCTTCTAGTAGGATAGTGCAGCCCTCTGTAGTTCAGGGTCTTAGAGAAAGTGGAGATGATTAAAGTTATTGCACTCAATTACAAAGTGCAAGTATTCTCCCTGGTTTATCCTCTGTCCTTTCATTTCAGCCAGAAAGCCCTGCCTACTTGTTCCCAAAGGTGTGTTGTATTTGGGAAATTCTAGGCTTAATTTTCCTAGAAATGCAGTGGAGATATTTATAAGTATCTTATCAGCAGCTTTATCTTAACACTGGGTAAACCTGTACAAGATTTAAACTGGTGCAGTAGAGACTGGAATGAGCCTCTACACCTCCTGTTTTCTCTCCTTGTCTAATCCTGGTGGTTATTTCCTGCAGGTGGACTTATTTGCACGAGCTCCTGAGCTTTCCTAATGGCTGAATTGAAAACTGGGTTATTATTAATGATCTAGATTATTAGGGGTTTTTGAAAAGAGATTAATTAAACCAGTGGTCAAGGATACCAATCTCTTCCTACCTTGAAGCCTTCACTGGTGGCATTGGTTCTGCAATAGCTAGAGCAGGATTTGGTGTTCTGTTTACTCAAAAAAAATTTGCCAGTTGGGGTGCCAAATTTCAGCAATCCCCTGCACTGTGTCTCATACAAAGATGCTTCAGTGGTCTGTCTAGTCCACTTAAAGAGCCCTTTATTCCCTGGAGGCTGCCATTAGCACTCCACTAATGATTTTTAAGCATAAAAGAACAGATAAGTGGCTTGGATGGTCCCTTGTTGCTTGGTTTATTTTCACTGTGCTGTAAAATGCCCATTTCTCCTTGTGCAGAACATCTCAACTCTCAGTTTGTGCAGTTCCTGCTGGATGTGATTGAGGACGGGCTGCCCTCGGACACCACTGACCAGCTGCCTGACTTATTTGTCAACGTCCTTCTGGCCTTCAATCTCCACATTCCAGGTTAAACTAGTGCTGCTCTGCCTTGGCAGGATTTCAGTGGTCTGGAATGAGAGTATGAAAAATGGGGAGGGAGAACCTCACTGGGTCTTGATGGTGCTATAACCACCAACCAGCTCTTCTAGTCTCTGGCACCACATTATACTGTGTTTTAAATATGGTGAAAAACCCTAGAGGAAAAAATGGTCTGAGAGCCCCTTCCCAGCAGCTCTGGACAGCTCAGTGGATTTGTCATGGGGCTTCCATGGTGCCCAGTCAAAAGAGTTGTTGGGCTGTACTTGCAGAGCATGAATGGGGTTAATTTATAGGCACAAGATGACTTGAGAGAGAAGATGCTTCAGTGGCCATTTCTCGATACCAATTCAGAACAAAAGTCCTCTGCCTTTCTGCAGGTCTTGACAAAGCTTCTGCTTTGCTGTCCACACTGAAGCTCATTCAGTGGCAAGCTTTTGAGGCCAGGCCCTTCAGCATTGGCCTGAGCTGTGCCTGTTTTCCCTTGTTCTCTGTCCTCCCTGCCCTGCTGAGCTCCATGAAGACACACAGCAGATCAGGTCCTTATGGAAGAGTATCTTCCTCCCCTCTGCCTGCACATTTTGAAGCCTGTTGGAAAATTGGAGCATGGTTCCAGGTCCTGCTAAGAGAGGCCATTCCTTAACCCAGTCTCCTGTTGCTCCAATTGTCTTTAGTTAATTGCTTACTCTTGATCTACTTCATAACATTATCCTTGATTTTTTTTCGAGAGCAAGGAGGATAAAGCAGCAATACGTCCAATAATTTACCTGTTATTTTGGGTTGTGCCATTAAAATTTATGTAAAAGTTTCTAATTTCATGTGAAAGTTGATTGCACAGAAACTGATTAAGTATATTTGCTGCTTTCATTCATTACCCCTTCCCACACTTACCCAGATCCTTGCTGGCTGCAGTAATTAAGCAGTAATGCATAACAGGCAGTGTGTTTCTGGGGATTATTGCCCACCTGGGGTGTAGCCTAGAGCAGTGACTTGTTCTCTGATGCTAAGAACATGTTAAATGATGTTCACATTGCTTATTGGTGAATTTTTTATCCCTATGTCTGCAAGATTCATCTATCATGCAGTTCAGTGGTGCATCATTAGTTCAAAAACTCTCCTAAATGCATATGATACTGACACCCTTCAGGATCCTGAAACACTTTGCAGCCTGTGAAGTATTACAGGCCACAGAAATAGCCACACTGTGCTGTTTTTATGTGATTGAGTGCACACACACACACACACACACAAAAAACCCCCTAGGGTAAATGTATTTTACAGCACATCATTCCCAGGGGACAGTTCCTAGAAGTCTTCAGCCTGTACCTTTGCACAGCATGGTGCTGGAAAAAACTTTTCTCTTCTGGGATGCTCCCAGGACCCTTCTTAAGAGAACTTGTAAGACTCTTAAGTTCCAGAAGGGTACTGCTGATAAGAAGTAAGAAGGTACCAAAGAATGGAGCCCTTGGCTGCAGAGGGTTGTAAGCAGAGGTGGTGTTTGACAACATAAAACCTTTGCAAGGTATTTTCCCAGTGTTTGGCTGGCAAGATGGGAACCCACACATGAATCAGATATACGGAGAAAGCACCAAGTCACAAGTGTTTCATGTGCTGTTTCCAGATTCATTTCATCTTCTCTCTCTCTGGCAACACACTCTGTGGTCGAAACTTTTTGTAGCCCTGATAGACTGGTTGTCCAAAGCTCCAAAGCACTGATGTGAAATAGGAGCCACGCATTATGTGTTTTTATCACCACGGTCTTCAGGAGACAAAGGGAGATGCTGAACAGGTTTCTTCCTTAGTTCCAGAACACAGTGTGATCATGACTACAATAAGCAAGCACTCCAACGTCAAGACTTTCACAGAGAAGCTGCTGCTGCTGCTGAACAGAGGAGGTGAGTGGCACTGTTACATGCCTGGCAGGGGGTGCACATAGATGCCTGGGGAGACAAGCCCCATGCTTGTTACAGGCTAGGATGTCAGGGATGCAGGTAGCTGAGGAGCTGTCAGCTCAGGCTATGCTGTGCTGCTTCCTGGTGAGTTTCTGAGGGTGACAGTCTGCATTGCTGAGGATGGAGCTGCACAAGGAATAAGGTAATTGGCTAATGGCATTGATGAGAGAGGAGTGGCTGCCATTTCCATACTTCTGGGTCAGATCAGCTCTATCTCAGAGCATGGACCAGCTGCCATGGGCAAGCTCTTGTCTGGTAGGAAAGCTGGTCCTGGGCCACTTCTACCCTTGGACAGAGAGAGGACTCAATGTGTACTGGCATACAAAACCGCTGCTTGTGCTGGCTAACATCTGTCCTGGGGCACAAGTGCAGAGGGAGCTTTTGTCTTCTGAAACGCTGCTTAGAGTGGAACTTTGCATTTCTGAACTGCCCAGCAGAGGGTTAGCCTTGTGTCTGCTTCAGGCATGGAGTGAAATCCAGTGTACTTGTAGAGCTGTTGCAGAGCAAATTGCTGGAACACTGGAGATCTCTGCAGGAAAAGTGGTGCCAGGTTTTTCAGCCTGTGCTGCAGGCCACTATTGTGCTTGCTAAGACCTTCTGGAGCACAGGGGCTTTGCTGCTTAAGAAAACTAATTTTGTTGAGTTGCTGGAAATAACCCATACTGTGAAGCATGCAGCTCATCTTACTCTGGCTTTAGTTCTCTTTGGGGCTGCAAATCACTGTCTGCACACTATATAAGCTTGAGGGCAGCAGGCACATTGGTGCTCTTCTGTCTGGCCTCCTCCCAAAACCTTTGTTTAGCCCTTTCCCTTCCAGATTCCCTGCACAGATCACCTTACTGTGAGGAGCTAGGAGAAGAAAGAGGGGGGCCACAACCTAATGAAGATGCTTCTGTTTTGCCTGCCTTCCTGACAACCGCTAGGGGAGCTGCCATGGTCCAGAGCCCCTCTTGGAGTCTGCAGGGATGTGTTTTGCAAGAGAATGGGATGTGGTGGCTCATTTAAACTTGGAAGTGTTTCTTTTCTTGCTTCTAGGACAGTACTAGCCTGATCTCTGGTGAAAGCTTGTTTTTGGTACAGGCTCTGATGGGCTTTTTAGAGGGGTTATTGGACCCCTCTTAATAAACCAGGGAGAAAATGAGTGGTGGCTGTTGAGCAAAACCAGTAGATATTGAGAGGTGATGTGCTAATGTGCTCTCACCTGGGATGGTCAGTGAAACATAAACAGTGATTAGTACTAATCATAATGAGTTTGGTCTCATCTTGGTAGCCTGCAGAGCTGCCATCCTGATTACACACCAATGTGCAAAGCACTAAGGTCTTTGGGCATAAAAGCTATCCATGGGCAGGAGTGGCCAGCCAAGGGCAGGGCAGCCTCCTCTCCAAAGGGTCTAATGAAGGGAAGTGCACTGAAGATGGAGCAGAGGGGCAACAGGGAGCGTATGACTCGGCACAGTCTCTCTGCCTCCCCCAGATGATCCAGTTTGCATCTTCAAGCATCAGCCTCAGCCACCACACTCAGTGCTGAAGTTTCTGCAGGACATCTTTGCCAGCAAGGATACAGCCAGCATCTTCTATCACACAGACATGATGGTCCTGATAGACATCCTGGTGCGGCAGATTGCTGATCTTTCTCCTGGAGATAAGGTGCTTATAGTAACCCATGGGCACTGGGGAAGGGAGCAGGGTCCCAAAGCAATGGTGTTTTTCTTGGCCCCTCATGGTACCTGCTGGTGCAGGCAAGAGTGGAGTTCTAGAGTGGGCACAACATTTCTGGGTGCTTAAATCAACCTTGGGAGCTGAGGAGGGAGGGAGGATTTATCCTCCCCAGCATACCAGCATATTTGAAGAAAGATCTGCCAAGCTTCTGGTGGTCTGCACACTTCTGACCAGGGACCTTTGGGAAGAGAGACCCTCTGTGAGAAGTAGTTGGAGGAATCTCTCATTTGGTGTTGCAAGAGGCAGGGGATGTGCATGTGTTCAAGGGCAAGGGAGAAGCAACACTCTTGCTGTGAGAAAAGCATAGTTTTCCATAGTTACTAATGATACTTAAGGAAAAGCAGGTGCCCCTGGAGTTGTGCTCTGGTTGATGGTGCAGCTGCAGCAGCTGTTCCTGTGCTCATGCTGTAATGGAGGCTGGCATGCTTGTTTATCTCACTTTAAATCTTTCACTGTGCTCTGTGGTTTGTCTCCCCTCCCACTTGGCAGCTGAGGATGGAGTATCTGTCCCTGATGCATTCCATCATCCGCTCCACGCCCTATCTGCAGCACCAGCACCGCCTCACTGACCTGCAGGGCATCCTGCAGCGCATCCTGGGTGAAGAGGAGGAGGACCAGCAGTGCCAGATGGAGAAACTGATCATCTTGGAGATTTATAAGGAGTTTCCAGAAATCTCCTCTGGTACCAGCTAATGCTCCTCAGCTTGGACTGAGTTTGAACCACTTGGATCAACTATGTCTTTTGTTGACACTTTCTCCCCATTCCCTCCCAGTACAGCTCATACCTTATATCCCTCTATGTGAGGCCTAAGGTTGGGACAGTATTCACTGGCTCTTTGGAAGCACCAGCAGCAGAGAGGGTGTGGGGTGCCACCAGAGGCGGGTGCCACTGGGGCCAGGTGCCCGGGGCAGGCATAGCAAGGTGGGCACTGGTGTGTGGTTTGCCTGCAAGACTCAGCAGGGAGCTGTTTGGGAAGCTGGTGTTAGTGGGAAAGGCAGAGAGCTTGTGAGGGCTTAGCAGCCAGCTTGGGGGGATGTTTAGCTGCACTGGTGTCCCAAGGTCCTGAAGAGAAAGGCCTTTGCCTTAGAGTTTCACTTCTTTTCCATGTGCATCTCTGTCCCTTGCAGTGATCAAGTGGAGTCCGCTGGTGCTTGGAAGAAGCTTTTGTAACATCTGTTTTGTTTCCTGCTGCTAGTGCCAATGTGCTGCAGCCCTGCCAAGGGAAAGTAGCTGCTCGCTGTCTAACGCCTTTTCTAGTGAGCTTTTCACACCCTCCCAGCCTTCAGCTTTGCCTCTGGGCAGCAGCTCACCTTGGGTCATGGAGATCTTATCCCAGCAGCTGCTTTTCAATCTGCTTTCTGTAGTAATGTTTAAATCTGAATTTCTTGCGCACTGTGGCAGTCTAGAAGTAAGAGCCACATGGATGACACTGCCCCTTAGAAGCCCTTGGCCAGACACAGCACAAAGATGTGTCTTGCCAAGTGAAGCTGCCACTTGCCACCTCTGTTGCAGCATTGCCTCGAGCAGAGGGGTTGCCCTTGGGCAGGCGCACTCTCTTCGTGAAGGGTGTGCATTTCTTGCCTTGAGCTTCATAATAGCTCCGCCTCCTGCCCTCCTTGTCCCCATGGCAGCACTCAGAGGCAGTGTGAGCCTGGTGCCCAGTAGCTGTTTGTGACTATGCTAATTATGGGGAACCCTTATTTTTATTTCCTTTAGGTTTCTAGCAAATGGGATTAACTTGCTTCCCTGGTCCAGATAATCACACACACTAACGTGGGTCTCTTAGATATTTGTGTGCACGGTGTGGTCACTCCCTGTACCCAAGTCATCTTTTGCAGTAGCCAGTGTGGGAGCTGTGAAATTGGAAATACTGGGCACCGCATTTACTTCTTTTTCTTTTTTTCGAAGTTTTTTTTGTTGTTGTTTTTTTGTTTGGTTGGTTTTTTTTGCTTGAGAGGATGACACAAGTTCTGCAGGGCTGGACTGGTCACTGGGGCAGTGATGCTTTGAGAATAGAGGAGGTTGGCCTGGCAGACAAGAGGGGCAAGGAAGTCAGCCTGGGAATGCCCAAGCTTAATAACCACTCTAGTAGAGAAACCTATTTTTTCCCCTGTAAAAAATGTATGAATGTCCAAAGGGATCCTGTATTTTCTTAAACAATAAGTGTAACCTGCAGAAGAATAAAAAACGTCTTAAACTGGACTTCTGAGTGTAGCCCTGCCTGCCCAATCCTTTTGTGGGGGCACCGAAGCATCAGGGGTGGTTGGGTGCCTGCTGCCCACGGAGGCAAAGCAGTGGGTGCTGATCTCCAAATGGGGGTAAAAATGCAGTAGTTTTCCCTCATTCAGCTTTTTGCCTTGTCTTTTTCTACCATGTTGCTAGCTGACAAGGAAAGGTGGAGGGCGGCAGCCCTTGCTAGGGGCACACCCGTCATTCCTGGGGCCTGCCTGGCATAGCTGCTCCACATTAAGGGTTTGGCAGAGCTCGACTCAGTTCGCTTCCCATAAGGTATGTGCAACCTCAGCTGGCTCCCAGCAGAGCTGCCAAGGCAGTGAGCCTGGGCAAGGAAGGGTTTAATGGTCTGTATCAATTGTAATGAATTGTGCTTTGGCTGCGGATGTCTGCTCCCAAACGTTAGTCCGTGCCTGCAGCTCTGCGGTGCCTGGGATGGCAGGGGTTCTGCGGTGGAGAGACAGCAGGCACTAGGCAGAGCACTGCTCTGGCAGCAGGAAGCTGGTCTCTGCTCCTGGCACAGCCCTGCCAGGGCAGGGGTGTAAATGCCAGGTGCAAGCTGTGCCACTCCAAACATAGGGATGGCATCAAATATAGCTACCTTCAGAACTGGGGCAAGGACTGTCCTAGTTCCTGCCTCTTTGACCTGTGTCTCCAAAGTCCCCAGATGTGTGGCCTTGAAGTGTGCAATTTGCACATCTGGGGCCAATTTTGACAAATAAGGGCTGCCATTGCTCATTGGTGTGTCCCCCATGCTGGCTCTCCTGTGCCCAATTGCTCTGTGCAGCATATGTACCTGAGCCAACCTTGGCTTGCTTCCGGGTGCAGCTGGGGCTTCTTGTTGGCCCATGGCCTGCTGCTGTGGTGAGATGTTCATCTGGCACTTGCCCTCAGTGATGCAGCACAGGCTTTGCTGTGCCAGACAAACCCAGCAGTGGCAGGACCTGTGTCTCTGCTTGCCAGGAGCCCAGACTGCAGAGCTGGTGGCTCCCGTTGGCATCCCTGGGCCATTCTGTCCATGGGGCTACTCACCCTATCCCAGCTGCACAGTAGCATAACAACCTCTGCCCCCACCACCCTGCTGCCACCGCAGGCAAGGGCTGGAAGAGCTGGGGGGGCAGCTGGCTGTGGGGTCCAGGGGGAGCGATGCACCTGCTGCCCGGGAAAGGCCTTCCTACCTCACACGGAATCAAATTGCAGCATGTAAACTCACTGTCCCTAGCCTGCAGAGCAGGTCCTGCTCTCCATGTAGGTAAAACACTCAAGATTGTTTGCTGTAATAAGGCACAGTTAGAGCAGTGTCTCCTTGTATTGGTGTTTTTATTGTGGTGCAACAGTGAGGGGTATTGGGGGGCTGGCGCGGGGGGGAGTGATATGTTGCCTGTGACCTGCGCTTCTGCTTTATTGTCTGGAATGATTCAATTACAACTATTTTGTTGTGGCAGTAATACCCTGATAATTTTATTCTCCTCCCCTGAGCTGTCAGCTGGGTAATTAGAAAAAATAAACTTGAAAGCCTTCATTACTTTTAAAAAGTATTGCCTCTCTCTTGATTTGGTTTCCTGATGACACATCCCCAGTTTGAGGAGGTATGATGTATGATCCAGCTAGCGTGTTCCTGTTGTACCTGGGTGATGAACTGCTCTGTGTTAAATGAGGTTTCTTGGGCGAGCTGTGTGCAGGGCCAGGGCTGCTCTGGCCTTATCCTAATGGCACTGGGAGGGCTCAAGTGGATGCTTAAGGGTCTGTAGGGGAGAACGTAAATCCCCCAAGAGCACAGTATGCCCATGGCTGGTATGGCCACAGCCCTGTCAGTGCTGGAGCTGGACCACCCAAAGCAGAGGTGTTACATGGTGGTTGAGGAGTTAATCACAGCAGACTACCCATCCTACAGAGTTCATAAATTAACATGTTGGCTGCTCCAGGGACTTAGACATCCACACACACTGGGTGTCAGACCTGAGCATTGTGTAAGCACCAGGGGAACTCTCGGTCACATGCTGAGGAGCACTGGCTACTGCTTTACGGCCTGCTTGTTATTTCCCATCATTGTCCTATGACACGTGCTCAGAACAAGCAACAGGGCAAGGACAAGCCCTGCCTGCTCTGCTCACCCTGTGGCTTCCTCAGTGGTGGCCAGGCCTTGGCTTCTGCAGGGGTGATAGTGGTGGGAGGGAATTACCAGCCCTGCATGAGGCTAGCCACTGGTTTGTGGACATACTGGGTGTGCTGCAGACTCCATGTTGTGTTTCCTTAGTTTCCACCCTAGAAATGGGAGCTGCATTGATCAGTGGGCAGCGTGTGCTCTTCCCACCGCCTCGTTTACACTAACAATAATTGCTAGGGGACAATCTGTTACCATTGGTGGAACTTAAGCTGGGTGAGAGCTGGTAGTGGCCATGGCTAGTGGGGGAGTACTGGAACACGGAGCAGAGAAGCAAAGCACTGGTGATATCAGGATTCAGCACTGTGGCAGCAGCATGTGGGATGCCATTGTTAAAAATTAGGGCAGGAGCCAATGTTACCTCCTTAACTGCCTTTATTAATTCAGCTCTTTTAGGGGAAAAGGGGAGGTCTCGAGGCATGGCTCAACACCACTGCTGCATCACAGAGGAGGAGGAGGAATTCATTCTGCTGCTCAAGGCCGCAGAGTCAGAGTTCTTGTCCTCAAGGGAGTTCCTCAGAACTCTTCTTTGGCTCGTTTACGGTCCAGGGGTGCTATTTTTAGAGTACTTTTAAATCACGGCGAAGGAGAAAACTGCAAAGTTTGGGGTCGCTGGGGTTGCCAGGGTGATTGCTTTCAGTGGTTTTTTGTCACTCTTGTTGATCTTATCTTGGCTAGTTATCAGGGGCTGTAATTACTGTTTGTTTTCGACGAGTTGCTTCATGGGATTCCCTATTTTCATATTGGGCGGTGATTTACAGTTCTGCCGAGCAGAGCAGCGTAGGCGGAGAGTAGGCGGATAGTAGGGTCCTTGGACAGGAATTGCAGGCACAGAGGCACAGGAGAGACTGAAGGGGGGGGGGAAAGAAGGGCTGCATTCCAGGGAAACTGCTACAATTTAACAACAAGTGGTGAGATGGGGGATGGATTAGAAAAGAAAGGCTTTTAACATCATTACAACCTTTAAACTAACTCTTAACTTTACAACTCTATAATTCACAACTTCTAACTTTATAACTTTACCTACTAGGAGTTGTTTGGACCTTGTTTTTCACACCATGGCCCCGACCACAGCTGGAGCAGAGGGTACCAACCAGGACAGTGGCAGCCAGATCCCTTTGAGGTCCCCAGACCTGCTGTGCCATGGGGCCAACACAACTCCTCTTTGCTGTGCAGATGGCCTATGCTGTCCGAAGCAGTATGCAGCTCGCAAGCAGCCACTTGAATTTCTGCAAAGGGATGGTGGGACCTTGCACAGCCCTATGTTGCTTCTTGTGCAGTGGGAATATGTTGGAGAGTGAGCATGGCTCCTGCAGTGCTGGGAGTGACAGCTGAGCAGTGGAGTGCCACCTCCAGTGTGAAGCCATTACACTGCTAATTTGTGAGTTGTTTTGGAAGCTATGCAGGGCTCAAACAAGGGCTGCCAGCAATGGTGTGGATATGGGGGTCTTCCTGCTCTCCAGCCTACACACCCTGAATAACAGTCCATCCAGCATAGCAGCACAGGAGACTCTTGCAGCCCCTTTGGAGCTGTGATGTGCATGGAGGCACGTCCCATGTATACCCTGCCCTTTCCTACCCCATCTTAAACTCCCCCAATATCCCAGATTTGCTTAATTTTCCTCTCTGACACGGTTCTTCCTTCCCTAGCATTTGCCCCAGTATGTCCTCTCCTTCAGCAGGACATGGCCAAGGATGTCCCTCTACCATGGCACGCGAAACACTAATGAGGACCTAAAGCCTGTTAATCCTAAACCTGTTACAAGCTCCAGTGGATTAGGATATTAGTTGATTGAATCAAACCAACAACTAAATTACGAGACTGATGCATTAATGAATCACTGTAATGCAAGGGCTTCAAACTGAATTTTACTTGGAAAAATGTAGGGTTGGTTGGTTTTTATTTTTTTTTTTTTTATCAGGGATGCAAGAAGCAAAATCTGCAACTTTCCCTCTGGTGATGATGCCACACCTTGTGGGTGTTGGCAGCTGCAGTCTGTTGGGGAAGCAGAGTGGGATAGCAAAATTTGTGCCATGCACGTGGGTGCCCATGGATGGGGAACTGGGTGGCATGTGCTGTGGCACCACTTGCACCACCTGGACGAGCAGGACACAGGGAAACCTATCCCTCATTCACACAGTAAAAGTCATCCTTGCACGGGAGAGGAAGAGGCCCGTGGGGCTGCAAAGGCACGGCAGTGCCTCCTGCCTAACCGCTGGCAGTCTCCTGCCTTGCCCTTTGTGTCGGGAGCAGTGCAGCTGTCCCCGCGGGCTCTCCTCGGGCACGGGGGCATAGCTTGGCCCCGGCGGTGGCACGGGGACCGTTCTGGCGCCTTGGGCACGGGCAGTACCGCAGTAGCACGTCGGTGGGCTCAGCAGGTGCGTGTTGTGTGCACGGTGTCCCGGTGTCTGTGGCCCCTGCGGTTTTGGCAGGGGGGCTCCGGGAGCCCCTGACCCGGGGCCGGCCGGCGCAGTCCCTCGCAAAGACCTGGCCGGCAACGCTAAGCCCGCGGGACTTACTCGCGGACGGCACACCCGGGAGACACGTGTTCTGCAGGGAGCCTGGAGTCCCCGCCACACGGAGCACCCACCACAGCCCGCTCGTCCGTGCTCAAGATGGCGACGCAGGGCGGGCCGGGACAC
>VWYP01006818.1:0-45626 GCA_013400435.1 Pycnonotus jocosus | reverse complement strand
GGTCCCGGCGCCGGCCTCGGGGCGGCGGGGCCGGCGCGCAGCCCCGAACCGCCACCCGCTGTTCCCCCAGTACAACTACCAGGCAGAGGTGGCGGAGAACCAGCCGGCGGGGACGGCGGTGGTAGCGGTGGCGGCCCAGGACCCCGACGGGGGCGAGGCGGGGCGGCTGGTGTACTCCATGGACGCGCTGATGAACAGCCGCTCGCGGGATCTCTTCAGCATCGACCCGCGGGCCGGGCTCATCTCCACCACCCAGGCCCTGGACCGCGAGAGCATGGACCTGCACTACTTCCGAGTGACGGCCACTGACCACGGGGCACCGCGACTCTCTGCCACTACCATGGTGGCCATCACTGTGGCTGACCGCAACGACCACGACCCCGTCTTCGAGCAGGACGAGTACCGGGAGACCATCCGGGAGAACGTTGAGGAGGGATACCCCATTCTGCAGCTGCGGGCCACTGACGTCGACTCCCTGCCCAATGCCAACATCCGCTACCGCTTTCTCAATGTACAGGCTGCCTACGACGTCTTTGAGATTGATCCCCGCTCCGGCCTCATCACCACCAGCGGTCCAGTGGACAGGGAGAAGATGGAGAAGTACTCCCTGGTGGTGGAAGCCAACGACCAGGGCAGGGAGCCAGGGCCCCGCTCTGCCACTGTCAAGGTCTACATCACAGTCCTTGATGAGAATGACAACATCCCTCAGTTCAGTGAGAAGCGCTACGTTGTCCAAGTGAGGGAGGATGTACGGCCCCACACCGAGATCCTGCGTGTCACTGCCACAGACCTGGACAAGGACAGTAATGCGCTGGTGCACTACAACATCATCAGTGGGAACAGTCGTGGCCAGTTCTCCATTGACAGTGTCACTGGGGAAGTACAGGTGGTGGCCCCTCTGGATTTTGAGGTGGAGCGAGAGTACGCCCTGAGGATTCGGGCTCAGGATGCGGGGCGTCCTCCTCTTTCTAACAACACTGGCATGGCGAGCATTCAGGTGGTGGACATCAATGACCATGCCCCCATTTTTGTCAGCACCCCTTTTCAAATCTCTGTCCTGGAGAATGCTCCACTTGGCCACTCTGTCATCCACATCCAGGCCGTGGATGCAGACTATGGTGAGAACTCGCGCCTGGAGTACAAACTGACAGGGGTCTCAGCTGACACACCCTTTGTGGTGAACAGTGCCACGGGGTGGATCACAGTCAGTGGGCCCTTGGACCGGGAATTGGTCGAGCACTATTTTTTTGGGGTAGAGGCTCGTGACCATGGCTCTCCATCTTTATCTGCCTCAGCCAGTGTCACCATTACTGTCATGGATGTCAACGACAATCGCCCTGAGTTCACCCAGAAGGAATATTTCATCCGCCTGAACGAGGATGCAGCTGTGGGGACCAGTGTCCTCAGTGTCACAGCAGTCGACCGGGATGTGAACAGTGCCATCACATACCAGATTACAGGAGGCAACACACGGAACCGCTTCTCCATCAGCACGCAAAGTGGGCTGGGGCTCATCACTCTGTCTCTGCCACTGGATTACAAGCAGGAGAGGCGCTATGTGCTCACCGTGACAGCCTCTGATCGCACCCTGCGTGACAACTGCCATGTTCACATCAACATCACTGATGCCAACACGCACCGGCCTGTGTTCCAGAGTGCTCACTACTCTGTGAGCATCAATGAGGACCGGCCTGTGGGCAGCACTGTGGTGGTGATCAGTGCTACAGATGATGACGTGGGTGAAAACGCCCGCATCACGTACTACCTGGAAGACAATGTCCCTCAGTTTCGTATTGATCCAGACTCTGGGGCCATCACTCTCCAGGCAGAACTGGACTATGAGGACCAGGTCACATATACGTTGGCTATCACTGCCAAGGACAATGGGATCCCCCAGAAGGCGGACACCACATATGTTGAAGTCATGGTGAATGATGTTAATGACAATGCTCCCCAGTTTGTCAGCCCTCATTACCAGGGCATGATCTCTGAGGACGCACCTCCCTTCACCAGTGTGCTCCAGATCTCTGCCACTGACCGGGATGCCCACACCAATGGGCGGGTGCAGTACACCTTCCAGAATGGGGAGGATGGGGATGGGGACTTCACCATAGAGCCCACTTCAGGGATCATTCGTACTGTGCGCAGGCTTGACCGCGAGAACGTTCCTGTCTATGAGCTGACTGCCTATGCTGTGGACAGGGGCATCCCTCCTCAGCGAACTCCTGTCCACATCCAGGTTACCATTCAGGATGTGAATGACAATGCCCCTGTCTTTCCTGCTGAAGAGTTTGAGGTCTTGGTTAAGGAGAACAGCATCGTAGGCTCTGTGGTGGCCCAAATCACAGCTGTTGACCCGGATGAGGGACCCAATGCCCAGATCATGTACCAAATTGTGGAAGGCAACATCCCTGAGATATTCCAGATGGACATCTTTTCTGGGGAGCTCACAGCCTTGATAGACTTGGATTATGAAACAAAATCTGAATATGTGATTGTAGTGCAGGCCACCTCTGCCCCTCTGGTCAGCAGAGCTACAGTCCACATCAAACTCATTGACCAGAATGACAACAGCCCTATTCTGAAGAACTTCCAAATCCTGTTCAATAACTACGTCTCCAATAAGTCCAACACCTTCCCCTCGGGGGTCATAGGGAAGGTCCCAGCATATGACCCAGATGCATCTGACCGCCTCTTCTACACCTTTGAGCGGGGAAATGAACTACGCCTGTTGATTGTAAATCAATCAAGCGGGGAGCTGAGGCTTAGCCGTAAGCTGGACAACAACCGTCCGCTTGTGGCCTCGATGCTGGTGACTGTCACAGGTAGGGGTTGAAAATCATTAAATTTTCAGTACAGTACCTTTGGGAGGCTCTGCAAGGTCCTTCTGGGGCAGCTGATTATGTGTTGGGGATTGGTAACAAGATTTGGATTGGAAGTCCATTCCGGTCAGAGAATTCTACTGGAGTGGTGGGAGGAAGGTGGCATGGGAGGAAGGTGTTGAGCAGCGCTCTGTAAAGGGGCCAAGGCTGGAAATCGTCCGCAAGAACAAAGCATCGTTACTGATACTGAGCTGTGAGATCACTTCTGGCTGCTAGTGAGTCATCTTTGGAGGTACTGGGGCCAGCCAGTCTGTGTTGTATGCCATAGGGTGCTGGCCCAGGAAAGAGGCAGTTCCCAGGATGGCCAGGCTGCTGGCCCAGAGGCTAGTACACTGCTTTGCTCCCAAGCCCAGGTGGCTCTTCTCTCTGCTGGGACTGAGTGCTTCCCTGGCTCTGCACAGGAGGGAGGGATTGAGCTCAGTGCAGAAGGAGCCCTCTTAAACACCCATCTGCTAGTAGCAAACAGTTCAGTCCAGATTCTGGCTGTGGCAGCTGCCAAAACTTGCTTTGCAGGGTGGCTTCTAAAGCCTACTACCACCTTTCAGCAGTCAGCTTAGCGTTGCAGAGGACAGCTGTGACTAACCTCAGTGCAGTGCCTGGAACTCTTGCATAGTGTGTGTTGTTGGAGTATCCAAATGTAGACTGTAGCTAGGGGTGGCTTTGTGAGGTGTTGGGGTGCCCTCTAGCCCAGCTGACGACAGGACAAAGATAGACCTAGGGGCTTGCCTGTGAGCAAGTGGGGTTTGGACCTGGAGCTCCCAGAGCCTGAGCTTTGCCTACACCACTAGCCTTTCTTAGCTCGTGGATGCATGATCTGAAATGGAGGCATCTGTCCATTGCTGAACCATGGAGCGGCTGTGGGAGGAAGGGCAAGAGCTCTCTCTGGAGGGGCCAAGCACTGAATTGCCAGGAGTTCCTGGGGAGCTGTACTCTAAATTGTGATGCTCTGCTGACTGTCAGCTACCAGCTGCCTTGCCTTTTAGCTTTCTCAATCTGCTTTATTCTGTGAGAGGAGGATGTCTTTCAAAAGATGGAGCGAGGGCTTTAAAAGGAGATCTGTACATGAGCAGCACCAGCCTGGCAGTGGGCTGGGGCTCTGTGGGGGCTAATTGTAGCCACAGGGCTGGCCGAGAGCAGCTGCAGGCAAACACATGCCCGTTGCTGGAGGTGGGGGTGGTTTTGACCTTTCCAGCTTCTGCCCCAGTATGTTTATGCAAGCCCTGTCTCCTCACACATTTAACCTTGCACAAAGGCAGAAGACAATCACATCCTGAAGTCCTGTATCGAGCCGCCTCGTGGCAAGGGGGCCCTTGCAATTAGAATGTCGTCATCTTCGAGCGGGAAGGGAGAATGGGAGAGTTGAGCTTGTGAAGGAGGGGAGAGGATGGAAGGGGAAGAGCTGTTCTGGTGAGGGAAATGAGATACTGGAAAATGGGCCTTTTGTTGGTTTCTATATTGTCTGTGGAGGTGGAAGTCTAGTTTGGTTTTTCAGTCTTTGTTGCTCAAATCCCCCCACCCAGCTGGCAGCTCCACCGGCCCCATCCTGTTGCTGTGTGCAGAGAGAGGATGCGTTTGTGGAGCGGGCACGCAGGATGTTCACCCGGCTGCATTGTCTGCCCCAGACACTGCCATGACAGAGCACCTTCCTGCTGCTGCAAGGAAGCAGTAGCTCCTACGTGGGTGCCACAAGAGTCAACATCCTAGGAGGGAGTGGCTTCCCTGCCTTTATGGTGCATTTGAGGGAGGCTGAATCCCCCTAAAACACAGGACAAGGGGCCGTTTTGCCTGCCTGTGAGCTGTGTGTATTCTTAGCTCAGTCCCCTGTAGGAGGCAGAAGACTTGGGCCATCACAAACCAATGCCTTTCCAGCAGGGCTGATAGCCTCAAAACTGACCTCAGCTTCTCTTGGATATGTGAACACCTCTGTCTGCTAAAATATGCTCTTGGCTGCTGAAGATGCAGGACAGTGGGATGGAGGGGCCGTCCATGGCCAGCAGCACTGTGAAATTTGGGCATTGTAAGAGACTGACGTCATATTGGCTTTAAACTATTTCAGACTGGTTTCTGTGGGCTTGGTAGCAAGTGTGGAGGCTCAGCTGCAGGAAAATGACATTCATCTTTTGTGCCGAGTGATAGGAGCTTGATTTACTTTCACGATTTCTTAACTGGTAAAGCATTATCAAAATGTTGAGAGATCTGCCAAAGCCCTTCAGCAGTGCTGAGAAATGTTCACCGTACCGATATCCGTCTCTTTTCCTGACTTTTCTGTCTGGAAATGTTTTACTGTTCCTCACCTGCAAACATGAAAGTCACCCTGTCTGTACCCAGAGCACCCTTGCTGTCTTTGGGTGGCCACTGCAGTTGGAACAGTGGCTTTTGCTCTCTTGGACGCTTTTGCTACCACTCAGAAGAAGACATGGAGCTCTTCTTTAGTTTTGTTGCTTTTGAAGGTGGTAATTGTCAGTTTTGGAATTGCAAACACAATGGCCCAATGCTGTCCAGCACAAGGGCTAGAGCCCCTTGTCCCTTTTCCTTGCTCCATTTCGTGTAGCTGTGTTTCTAGGACTCCTCACTCTGCTGCATGAATATTCACCAGGCACCAGCTCTCCAGCCACAGGATTTAATCAGAAAGACTGAGCATTCATGATTAAAATGTCTCCCATGGGGGGGTCAGTGCCTCCAGCCAGCTTTGGGCTTTCTTCTGGTGGCTTTATTTTCTTTCTTTCCTCATTTGCAGTGGGTCATTCTCTTGTCCATCTGCTTCCCTCTGCATGGAGCGGGGAGGCAGCCTTGGGTGTGGTGCTGAGGTGGGACAGTGTTAGAGGAGGGCTGTGGGGTCACGCTTGGCTCCACATTGCTGTGGGGAACCAGGAAAGGGATGTTTGGCTTTCCTGCTGTGGGCTAGGCAATGCCAAAGGCATCAGGTTCCCCCCAACTCACTTTCTTCCCCAGGCACAGAATCCTTGCTCCTGTGAGGCATTACTGGCCTCCAGCCTGCCTCAGGAGGCCCTCAGCATCATGTCAGCCAAGGCCTAATAACAGCCATAAATTAGGCAGATATCTGCTGGATGCTGAGCAGCCCCTGGGGAGAGTGAGAGCTGTCCCCAGGCCTTGTGGCTGCTTCTGGGTGAGCTATGAGCTGGACAGGAGAGGGGAGAGAGCTGGGCTCCTGTGGAGCTTGTGCTTGCCTTGACCGGAGAGACCAACACTGGAGAGGGGAGGAGAGGGGAGGGACATGACCCAGCTGTGTGCTAAGAAGAGAGCTGGTGTTAAAGTGATGGCATCCTGGGATACTGTCTCACCAGATGGTTCCTCAGGGAGAGCTGCCAGACTGATGGTGGCTTAGGGAGCATCTTATGCCAAGTGTGACTTGTTGCTTTCCTCACACTCCTAGCTCCCAAGGTCTGGGTCGTCTCAGTACCCCATGAGCCTCTTGCAGAGAGAATGTGCCTTGGCAAATGCTGGTGAAGATTCCAGTTCCTTGCCCTGGGCCCAAACAGATCTAGATACTCTGGCATGTTCAACCAGCTGCTGAATGGAGCTGTTTAGTTGCTGCTGCTCATGCTGCCATCTGTGCCAGAGCAGGCAGGGTGTCACACAGAGGAGTGCTTTCTCACCTTGCTTCTATATGGGGTGGGAGCAGTTTGACTTCAGAGAGAAGCAACCCCGCTTTCCTCCAGGAGATTAGCTCCTGGGTGACTATACTGGCATGCTGCTCCCCCAGCCTGGAGCTGGCCTTATCTCCAGAGCACCAGTCCTGGTGCACAGGCTGCTGCTTGCACAAGAATTTGCAGGGTCACTAGAAAGCTTTCACCTTCTGAAAAGTATAAGAGAGGTGGAAGAAAGGGAGATGTTTCAATTTGTAAATCTTCTTGCACTGCAAACTTCAAACAGGGCTAAGGGAAATCAAAAAGCTTTGCAGCACAGCAGCCATGGGAAGAGAAGAACAGTAAAGGCAGCTTTGTGCGTAAGGCTTGGAGCTGGGGCATGGATGAGGGATGAGTGGCTGGCATTTGCACATCTGATCTTCATCAGAGATGGGGCTGACTGGAGTGCCAGGAATCCTGGTGCTCCTTATGCCTCCTTGCACTGGGTTGGAGGAGGTGAAGCACATAGGGGAGGTTACGGCAAGGCTTGCGATCCAGGATTAGTCATGGAAGTCACTGTTGAGATGTCCTGATGTAACTGTTGTCTTGGTATGATGATGGAAAGACAGTTTTCCAAGGAAATGTGTGAGTTTGAGGCTCTCAGGTCAATGTGGGGTGGGAGATAGGAAGAACAGGTAACAACTGTGTGCTGCTGATGCCCATGGGGCACCAGCGTTGTGGTGCTAGCAATGGGCTGGAAGGTGGATTGCTTCATTTCAAGAGCAGTGAGGTTCTTGATGAGCCCCATCGAGCATTTCTGGGGCCACCAATGTTGGCACAGTCTTGCCTTGCCATGCTGAAGTCTGAGTCTGCCTGCTGGAGCCTGTGCTGGAGGCCCAGATGGAGGGGACCAGGTGATATGAGGCATCCTCCTGGGGAGCAGCAGACAGGCTTCTCCCAGCTGGTTGCCTGGCCAAAGCTACTAGCAGAGGTGTCTGGAATATTCTGGGGTATCAGGATCCATTGAGTCTCTGGGAGTTGGGTAGGTGGGGTGAGGCAAGGGCCCCTGATCACAGATCTGCCAGCATGGAAGCTGCACCATTGCCTATTTGGGCTGTGCTGTGCTGCCTGTGCCCCTTACAGTCTGAGCCACTGGCTGAGAGTGCACCTGATGTGTGGTGGGTGAGCTGCTGCTGCTGGCCAAGGTCTGGGAGAGAGCAAGTAGGCACGCTCTGAGTGTCCCTGTGTGCTCCTCTGCTCCTGCTCCTCTGCTCTGGAGATTCCTTATATGGTGCAGGATCCCAAAGGGAAGGAGTTTGTTTCCAAGGAAAATAAAGATTAAAGAGAATTAAACAAACCAGAGATGGGCTGAGAGAGGAAGAGATGCAGAACAGATGGTGAGAAGGGGGAGAGCAGAAAGACCAGCACAAAAGCTTGGGAGAGCCTGGAGGAGAGAGGAAGGAAATGGCGGGAGGAAAGCACAGGAAAAGGCAGTGTGGAGAAGGTAGACAGGGCACAGCAGGGAACCAAAACACCCCAGGCCCTGGCATCAGCTCCTGAGTTTGCCAAACCTCCTGCTGAGACTTCCTTCTGTTCCTGAGCACCTTTATTCCTGGAAGCTGTTTGCTGCCAAGATCCAGGACAAGGGGAAAACCTGAGAGTTCTTTCAGTGGAGCACCTGATGCGGGGCAGAAGGTGCAGCCACACCTGCCACTTCCCCTCCATCCCAGGTGGCTCCTTGCTAACCTTTGGGGCTGTGGCTCCAAGCTTCCTTACCAAGGACTGACTTGTTGGGGGCCACACTGGGGTGCAGGACTCTACCCTGGGCTGGGAGGGAGGAGACCCTCCAAGCAGGAGGCAGAGACTTGCAGCATGTTACTCTTCCCTCTAACAGATGGGATCCACAGTGTGACAGCTCAGTGTGTCCTGCGGGTCATCATCATCACAGAGGACATGCTGGCCAACAGCATTACGGTGCGGCTGGAGAACATGTGGCAGGAGCGGTTCCTCTCCCCACTGCTGTCCACCTTTCTGGAAGGGCTGGCCACTGTGCTTGCGACACCCAAGGAGGACATCTTTATCTTCAATATCCAGAATGACACTGATGTGGGTGGCATGGTACTCAATGTCAGTTTCTCAGCCCTGGCACCATGGGGTGGGCGCTACTTCAGCTCGGAGGAGCTGCAGGAGCAGCTGTACATGAAGCGCATGGTGCTGACAGGCACCTCCATGCTGGAGGTTCTGCCCTTTGACGACAATGTGTGCCTGCGGGAGCCCTGCCAGAACTACATGAAGTGCATCTCCGTCCTCAAGTTCGATAGCTCTGCTCCCTTCATTGCCTCTCATTCCACCCTCTTTCGGCCCATCCACCCCATCACTGGCCTGCGGTGCCGCTGTCCCCAGGGCTTCACAGGGGACTACTGCGAGACGGAGATCAACCTGTGCTACTCCAACCCCTGCCTGAATGGGGGGATCTGCACCCGCAAGGAGGGGGGATACACCTGTGTTTGCCGCCAGCACTTCAGCGGTGAGTGCTGGAGATGGGGCCCTGGGGGGAGGGGTGGGTGGGGCCTTTGGCATTGCTGTCAGCATGGTGGGTGCTCTTCCCACCAGGGCAGTGGGTGTCAGAGCCTCTCTGTGCATGCAGAAGTCCAGCTTGGCTCCCAGCTCTGTGTTTCCATTGTGCTGCATGTGCATGGCTGAGGTTGCCATAGAAATCTGTCTTGTAGGGAGTTGGCATAGAGGACTCTTGGGGACCCTGGCCATCACTTTCTACCCCTTCTCACAGAGCAGGAGGACAAGCTAACCTAGCATACTAGGCTGGGGCACTGGAGATTTCTTGGCTGTGTGCCATGCTAGGAGGGTGATGGGCTCTGGAACCCATCTCTGGCTCTGCTGGTTTCAGGCTGTGCCAGTCTTCAGCTGGTCTGGCAGAGGTGTGGAGCCACACTGGCCCCGTGTGCAGTGGCTAAGCTGCAACCCACCCAGGACAGAAGGGGAGACTGGGCCTAGGTGCCCCACCAGGCAGGATCTGATCCAGGCAGATATGGTCCTAGCTGGAGGGGCTGGCAGTGGAATTCACAGTCCAGCCAGTGTCTTGTTTTGCCACAAGTTCCCAATAGGCTATGGAGGACTGGCAACTGAGGGATGAGGGCAGGTGTCCTCAGGCTAACTGAGGAGGGATCCCCTGCCTTGCTCTCACTCCCTGGAGGGAGCATGGCAGCAGATGGCTGCCTGGAGCTCTTCTGTAGGTGGCTCCTGGTGAGATAAGCAGAGTCAGTGGTAATTAACCTCCAGCATTTGAAGCCAAATGGGAACAGCCATTAGCAGAAGGGTTAATAAGCTCATTTACCTGTCACTTCATGCTGTCTCCTCATCCTCCTTGTGTATCATGGAGCAAGTAATGGGAGCAGGGCCTTGGGTGTAGGACTTCAGCTGAGTGGTTCCTTGGGTTCTGTGGTGATAGCTAGCACAGGAAAATGGGCTGACAGATGCCCTGGACTGCACTTACTAGGGTGGCATGGGGCATCCGTGTTACCCATGGGAGCAAGGTGCCAGGGTATGTTTTTTCCCCATGTTGCTCCCACTTGCATGCAGTGTTTGGAAGCTCTTAGTGCCATGAGTGCTACTTCTATAGCTATTAACAGGAGCTCGGTGTCCCCACACCCCAGAGACAGGACTGAGATGCCTGTCCCAGGTTTGTGTGGGGGCAAGGCCCAAGGAGGCACTCTCTGCATTACCAGGACTTCCCTGGCTTGCTTCTCCATTCTTAGGACTTGCAGCCCAGCTGTGGCCGGTGCCTTCCTGTCACATTCCCATGCTGTACTGGATCCAAAGTTGCCCCTTCAGCCAGACCTGGCATCACATCCAGCCTAGTGGCTTGTGCTGGGCTGGCAGTGGTCACTAGCTCACTGGCTACTGTGGGGAACACTTGGGTAACACTTGAGTGTCATATCTTTCACTGGCCCTCAGCTGCTCCACAGACTCCTTCTCCTCAGCTGCCTTGTCCTGAATCCAGGCTGAGGTCTGCATTCCCAAGACAAGGATCACGTGGGTGGCTGCTGTGTATGCGTCCCAAGCCCGTGGCCTTGCTTCTGCAGGTGAGAACTGTGAAGTGGACAGCCGTGCGGGGCGGTGTGTGCCCGGCGTGTGCCACAATGGTGGCACCTGTACCAACAGCGCCGACGGTGGCTTCCACTGCCAGTGCCCAGCAGGCGGCTTTGAGACGCCCTTCTGCGAGGTGTCCACACGCTCCTTCCCACCACGATCCTTCATCATGTTCCGGGGCCTGCGCCAGCGCTTCCACCTCACCCTTGCCCTCTCGTGAGTTCTCTCTTTCCTCCACTGTACACCAGCATCCTTGGTTCACCTGGCCGTGCTATGGTGGCTCTTATGCACAGCATACTGGGACAGTCCAAGAACTGCCTGATGCTGTCCAGACCCCTGTGTTACTGGCATTGCTTCCCCATGGGGCTACCCTGGCACTTTCAGCCAAAGGGCTCTGAATCTGCACTGGCATCAGCTCATCCCTTGCTGCAGTGCCTCTGTTCTTTGCTGCTGCCAGCTCTCTGCCTCCATGCCAGGCCCCCGTGCTCAGGTCTTAGTATCCCTGTGCTGGGATGCTAGTGCATGCCACGGGAGAGAGGGGATCTCCATGTGCTCCTTGCACACACTCTGCCCTCCTTCTTCCTACCCTGCCCCAGGTTCAGCACTGTGGAGCCCAGCGGCCTCCTGCTTTACAATGGGCGTTTGAATGAGAGGCACGACTTCCTGGCAGTGGAGATCATCCAGGGGCAGGTCCAGCTGAAATACTCCACAGGTACACTTGGCCCTGCCTGTTGTGGGATTTGTGTCATGGGAGCTGTGAGAGGGCCTGTGCTGAGTGGGGAGAGAGGAGTGCTGCCTTGGATGGAACCTGTGCTAAGGGAAGCAGGGTTAAGAAGTGTTGGTGAGCATCAGTGGACAGCACAGGGGATGAGTTGTGTGTATCAGGACTCTCCCTGGGCTTAAGAGTGCGGTTTGTGAGCACAAAGACACCTTTTGGTGTCTTTGCTGCTGTTCTGTCCTTTTGCATTACTATGAGCTTCACAAGTCCATCAGCAGCAGAGTGGGTTTGGTGCCTTAAGAAGAGTGGGAACGTCTGAAGGCTGTCTGGCTTCCCTCAGCCTGCCATCATCCCTGTCTCCTCAGGAGAGTCCAGCACAGTAGTGAGCCCCTACCTGCCGGGGGGTGTGAGTGATGGGCAGTGGCACACACTGCAGCTCCGCTACTACAACAAGGTATGTGTGCTCCAGCTGTCCACAAAACTCATGGCTCTCTCTTGCCACAGGTGAGCGGCTCTGGCTCTCCTATTCTCTGGCCCTCCTGTTCTCTGGCCCTGTCCCATGCTGGGGGCTCTGGAGAGAAGGTAGAGGACGTTTTCAGCCCTTAGGGATGGATGCAATGGAACCAACAGCTGGGTACAGGGATAGACTGACATTGAGGACCTCACTTGGAGGCTGCAGGAATATGCTCCATACAGTGTCCTTGCCCATGTCCCTCTCTGGTGCTGCTTGTTGGGCTTGGCTGGAGGTTTCCCTCCTGCATTGCTCACACCTCCAGGAGCACAGCTGAGCCTGGGCCATGCTCAGGCCTTTCTTTGCTGTTGTGTGAATGCTTGTGTGCTAGAGTCTGAGGCATGTGTGCTGCTGACACACTTCTTTTGCTTTCAGCCCAAGGTCAGCACCCTGGGGGTGGTGCAGGGCCCCTCCAAGGACAAGGTGGCCATCTTGACAATAGATGAATGTGATGCTTCAGTGGCCCTGCAGTTTGGCAGCGAGATTAGAAACTACTCCTGTGCTGCAGAAGGTGTGCAGACCAGCTCGAAAAAGTGAGTTCCTTGGAACTGCTGTGGTGAGGAGGGGTGGTCCACTGAGGGGCTGGGCCTTCATATCCAGACCTTGGCTGTGTGTGCCTGTGCCTAAGGATGTCTGCTTCCCAGCCCTGTGCACTGGGGATGTTGGCTGGGCTAGTGTGAGGTCACCGTACCTCTTAAAGCCCTGGGGTTATGATCCTGCAGGTCCCTGGACCTCACAGGTCCCTTGCTCCTTGGAGGC
Organism: Pycnonotus jocosus; assembly: GCA_013400435.1. Classification (NCBI taxonomy): domain Eukaryota; kingdom Metazoa; phylum Chordata; class Aves; order Passeriformes; family Pycnonotidae; genus Pycnonotus; species Pycnonotus jocosus. Next base: position 33,062 of record VWYP01006818.1, on the reverse strand, counting down.
GTCCCCAACCTGCCAGAAAACTTCCCCATCACTCACCGTGACTTTGTGGGATGCATGAGAGACCTATTCATTGACAGCAAACGCATCGACCTGGCCTCCTACATTGCCAACAATGGAACTGCTGCAGGTACCAGTGCCTCTGCTCCTGCCAGCCTCTGCCTGGGGAGTAGCTTCTCCTCCTCACACAGCAGTGCTGCTGGGCTGTAATAGCATCGCAGCACCACAGCTGGAGCTGAGCAGATTCTCATTGGAGAACAAGGCCTTCAGGTCCCCCTAAATGATCCAATGCCCACCTCAGCTAATATTCTGGGAATGTCCCCTGATCAAAAGTGCAGAACCTGCTGAGCTGGCTGACCTGGGAGATGCTAGATCATCAGTCCAGCTTTACAGTATCTTTGTCCTGGCATAAGGAGCACCAACAGCCTCAACCCTCATCTCTGAGCAGGCAGGGTCTGTGTGGAGACACTGAGCAGCAGGACTTGCTCCTCTAACAGCCAGGGAAAAGGCCAGCAGGCAGGGGTGCCTTTCCATGTGGGCTGGGAGGAGGTGGTGAACTGGTTGAGCCTGATACAAGTGACTTTGATACCTCCAGGTTGTCATGCAAAGCACACATTCTGCGACTCCAGCCCCTGCAAGAATGGCGGCACCTGTTCTGTCAGCTGGGGCACCTACTCCTGCCTCTGTCCTGTTGGCTTTGGGGGCAAAGACTGCCACCATGGTGAGTGAGTGGGCACTGCTGGGCACAGTGCGCAAGGCTGTGCTGGGGGTCTGCGGAAGCAGAGTAATGGATCCATGTGAGATGAACTAACTCTGCTGTCCCTGCATCTAGTGCTCCCTGTGAAGTGCCCTTCCCTTCTCCTCACCTCCACTTTCCTTTCCAGCCATGCACCATGCCCACTATTTTCAGGGCAACAGTGTCCTGACCTGGGACTTCAAGGCAGACATGAAGATCTCAGTGCCATGGTACCTGGGGCTGGCGTTTCGGACACGCCAGCAGGATGGGGTGCTTCTGCAGGCCCACGCAGGCCAGTACACTACCCTGCTCTGCCAGGTATGGCCATGGCCTCAACCATAGCACCATGACCCAGCCTCTGCTGCTGTCTGCCCCAGGAGAGCATGGGGACCTTGTTCTCCCTGCTGGCTCCATCCCAAGCAGAGGGTAGTTGAGGGGAGAGGCATTTAGCAGGGATGGATTTCCCTCCCCATGCTTTCATGGAGGGTAGGCTGGAAGCAGCCAGAGTTGATGAGGTCTTTGCTCACTGCTGGCATTGTTCCCTTTCTGCAGCTGGCTGGGGGTCTGCTCTCCTTCATGGTGAGCAGGGGCTCAGGGCGCAGCACCAGCCTCATCCTGGACCAGCTGCAGCTCAGTGATGGGAAATGGCACGACCTCCAGCTGGAGTTGCGGGATGTCCACAGTGGGCGAGAGTCACGCTACGTCATTACCCTCACCCTGGACTTTGGGCTCTACCAGGTAGGTGCTGCTTAAGACCCTGGCACCAAGACAGGAACTCTGGGGGATGCTTGGCAAATACAGGTGGAGCTGTGCCTCTGCACCCCCTGAGAGGTCTGGGACAGGGCTGGTGCCCATTGCCTCATATTACTCCCTTCTGCAGGACACGGTGGTTGTGGGAAATGAGCTGCATGGCCTGAAGGTGAAACACCTGCATGTGGGGGGAGTCCTGGGCTCTGGCGAGGTGCAGAATGGGCTGAGGGGCTGCATACAGGTGAGTCCATTGCTCTGAGCCTTCCCTTATCAGCGGATCTGTTTACATGGAGAGTTGGAAACACCAGTCTGGTAACTGCTGTCAGCATCCATCCTGCTGGTGTCTCGGTCCCTCTGGGCATTCAAGGCTCTGAGGTGCCATGGGGTAGTGTTAAATAGGGAGGATGGAGAGTGGCTGCTGCTGGCGGTTTGTGGAAGGGAGAACTGGAGCCTCGTGTGTCTGTCTAGCTTCACTGTGAGTTTGTCACCTGCACTGCAGGGTGTGCGACTGGGTGACAGCATCACCGGGATCGTGCTGCCCAAGCCCAACCATGCCCTGCGGGTGGAGGCTGGCTGCAGCGTACCAAGCCCCTGTGACTCCAACCCCTGCCCAGCCAACAGCATCTGCAAGGATGAGTGGCAGAGCTACTCCTGTGTCTGCCAGCCAGGTAGGACCTCCAGCCAGGTAGGACCTCCAGCCACTTCTATCCTCTTTGTGCCTGCTTATCTTCTACCCCTGTGACTGCTCTCCTGTCCATGCCTTGGGCAAGTCACATCCCTGTCAGACACTCATCAGTTTTTTTGGAGGGCAGAATCCCTCCTGAGCTCCCTGAATTCACTCCTTAGTACTCCAGCACCTCTCAGGGAGAAGGTATTTGCTTTACATGTTAGTCTCTGTCCACACCTCAGGGTACTACGGAGGGGACTGTGTGGATGTGTGTCACCTCAACCCCTGCAAGAACAAGTCGGTGTGTCGCCGCAAGCCAGGTTCACGCCTGGGCTATGTGTGCGAGTGCAGTGGGAACTTCTTTGGGCAGTACTGCGAGCACAGGTGAGATACAGGGCAGGACCATGGCCTTTGGGCCTGGCTCCATGCTGGCCTGTCATTCTGGATATGTAACCAGGGACTTCTCAATGCCATCTTCCTTCTTGGAGCTGCTAAGCAGTTGGACTGGTGGCAGAACAAGGTCTGGGGAATTTGGTTGTTGTAATATCAAAGGTATTTCTCTCCCTAGGATAGACCAGCAGTGTCCAAAGGGCTGGTGGGGAAATCCTACCTGTGGGCCCTGTAATTGTGATGTGAACAAGGGCTTTGACCCCGACTGCAATAAAACCAACGGGCAGTGCCACTGCAAGGTGAGGGACAGCTGTGCCAATGGGGACATGGACCATGGCTTGTCTGAAACCCTGCTTGTTCTTGATTCTGTTTCTTGACCCCCATAAACGCCTGGCAGTTGCTCAGGCCCTGCTTTGTGTGCTCAAATCTGTATCCCTGCTCAGCTCGTCTATACAGCCTTCCTGGCCCAGCATGGTGATGATGGGGGCAGTGGGGTGCTTGAAAATCAGAAAGCCTTGACCTTCTCAGGCTCTAGGGTTTCCCCAGCCAGTTCCTCAGCTGCTGTGCCAATGGGCTCTCTGATGACTGTCTCCATCTCTTCCCAGGACTTCCACTACCAGCCCAGAGGCAGTGACACCTGCCTGCCCTGTGACTGCTACCCCGTGGGCTCCACCTCGCGCTCCTGTGACAGGGAGACTGGCCAGTGCCACTGCCGGCCTGGGGTCATTGGCCGGCAGTGCAACAACTGTGACAGCCCTTTTGCTGAGGTGACGCCCAGTGGCTGTGAGGGTGAGTGTGGGCACAGGAGTGTGGGTAGCTGGTGCCATGGGGCTTGGTGTCAGTGGCCTGGCCCTGTGACCAGTGTGTCTCCACAGTGCTCTATGACGGCTGCCCCAAAAGCCTGAAGGCGGGTGTGTGGTGGCCCCAGACCAAGTTTGGTTTCTCGGCTGCAGTGCTGTGTCCCAAAGGCTCCTTGGGTGAGTGGAGGATGTGGTGGAGAGGGGAGGAGGCAGCCTGGCCCTCCTGTAGCAGCCCTGGCAATATCACTCGGTTCTTGCACTACCCCAGTCCCATTCAGCTGGGCTTGGCATTTGGGAGAAGGAAGTTGGAAGAGAAAGTGCCACAGCCTGGAGAAGAGCAGAGAGCAGAGGGTGCTGGTCATAGGACTGGGGTTGGGTAAAAGCTGTGGAGTGTAAGACCCATCACCCAGCCATGGGGCTGTGCTGTTCTCTCCATCTTGGTCCCTGTCTTCTTCCTGCTGCTTTTGGGTTCACCAGGCTTGAGGCTGAGGTCAGGCCTGGCATAGCACCCACAGTGCCTTGCTGTGGCTCCACCAGCCCCATCCCCACATGACCTACAAGGGAAGCAGGGCACAGGATGCTGTCAGGTGAATGCTTGGTAGGAGTCAGCATCCTGAGCTGGAGGAGGCAAAGCTGTCCTCAGTGACAGAAAAGGCGTCAGCAGGGTGTCTGGGTGTGTAGGGCAGTGCGAGCCCCAGGGGACAATATAAACCATGTCCTTCCCCAGCTGTCTGCCCCCGGAGGAGGCAGGTTTGGCTCCTAACTGTTGTCGCTTCTCTCTCCGGTTCTCTTGCCCTCCGTGCACAGGCTTGAGGGGTGCAGGTAAGGTTCTTCCCATCTCCTTCCCCCTGTGCTGTAAGGGCTGCACCACACGGCTCTCCCTCCCTGCTCCCTGCCTGACACCCTGCACACCCCTGCACTTTCCCCACTGCTTCTGAAGCTGCCAAGGGTCCTCCCAATGCTTTGCCTGATCTCACCACTCCTACACAGTGTTCCCTGCTTCCAGCTTGCTAACCAGCACAAGCCCAGCTGCAGCTGCATGCAGCCCTTACCACCCTCTGTGCTGAGCCTGCTGTGTTGGCTCTGGGTAGGTCTGTGCTCTTCTTGCTGGCTGGGATGGATACTAGCTCTCCTGGATGGCACTTGCTTGCCTAGGCTGGATGGGGAAGGAGCTGGTGGTGAACAATGGGTGGTGAGGCCAGGGAGGAATGACTGTGGGATGGAAGAAGGGGAAACTATTTGAGTGGAGAGTGGTAGGATGGAAGCAGGAACTGATGGGCAGGCACAGGACAAGGTCCCATTCCTTCTGCCTGGCCGGCAGGGGAAGGCACAGGGACCTGGAGGTCAGATTCTGCCCAGATCTGCATCTGAGTCAATCTCTGTTTTGTGCAAGGGGAATGCCATCAGTATGGAGACTTCTTGTTCTTCCTGCTCCCTGCTGCAATGGCACTGGTCCCTGTGCTTCTGCAGGTGGGAGAAGGGTGGCTGGAAGGACTGCTAGGAGCTGGAGGTGATGGGAGGGGTTGTGCTTGTCCCTGGAGCTCTTCTGAGCAGCAGCTGGAGTCTGCTCTAATCTTCCTCTCCCTGCCCTCCCCTACTACTCTCCCAGCCATAGGCACCTGGGTGGGGTCCTGCGCCCTGATGCTGTCCCCAGGAGGACCAGCTTCACAGTCCTGCTGGGTACACTGGGGTTGCCTGGTTTCTCTTGCTCAAAGTGTTTGTGGTGACACACCCAGCTGAGAGCACTTTTTTTTAATGCTGGCTTTAGCAGTATTTTTGGTGGTGGTTAACATCTCATCCCATTCAGTTTTGGAAACTCCCTTGCTGTACACAAGTACTTGGGCTCCAACCAGGGACTAGGGGCTGGCACTATATACTGAACCCACACTGCTGGATCCTCCACACTGGGGTCCACCATTCCACTCCTCCTCCCCCTTGACTAAAGGGGCTCATCTCAGGGGCTGGTTTTCCAGCCTAACAGCAGGGCTGTTGTGCTCCTGGGGTGGCTTTGCCCTGTAGAGAGAGCAGGACCTCAGCAGGCATTGCAGGCTGTCAGCTGGGGGTTGCCTAGAGCTGCTTGGGCTTCCATAGCTTGGGGTCAGATGTGCCTAAGGGCACAGTCATGTCCCCTTGGGCTTTTCCAGCCTGAGTCCTGCCAAGTCAGTCCTTTTTGCAATCCTGCATGATGGCACCTGGTGTGATGCAGCCCCAAAGCACACACAGGCACCCAGCTCCTAGAGGGAGGAGATGGCAGAAGCTTGCTGAGCTTTTACAAACGAAGAGTAGAATAAGTTGCACTGGTGCAAAGCAGGATGATGGCCCTGGGGTGTTACAAGCCCTCCCCATGACTTGTCACTGCCACTCTTTGGGATTAGCTGATGCGGAGGATCCCTGCTGGGAGGATGCAGCAGAGCAGCCATGTCTCCTGTGCTGAATTATCCAACAAGCCCTTCTTCCTTGTTTTAGGTGCAGCCATCAGACACTGTGATGAGGAGAAGGGCTGGCTGGAGCCAGATCTCTTCAACTGCACTTCACCTGCCTTCAAGGAGCTGTCCATGCTGGTAATCCTCTCAGCTCTGCAGCCCTGACAGAACAGGAGCCCTCTGAAAAAGGGTTCACAGCCAGAATTCAGCTGCCCAAGAGTGGCCTGGAGTACAAGAAGGCATTGTGCTCAGTGCCTTTCTGTTTTCAGCTCCTTCCTCCAAATCTCTCCTATGGGAGCAGTGGTTTGAGCTTAAGTTCATATGGTTTCATTTAATCTGTGTCCCCCTCAGAAGCTACTTGAGTCCTGCCAGAGTATTTGAGGGGAAAATAAATAACCCTGAGCAGGGCTGAGTGGTTTGAAGCTGGTGGGATGTCTGCTCCATGAGATCTCTTTTAGCCCCCCGATTTTGTCAGGGAAAATCCCTTTGAAATATTCAGGCAAGTATATTCAAGCCTTACATGTTATCTTGGCTGAATTGAAACTGAAGCCAGGAGAGTTTCTAGGGAAGTATTGCCAGGGCCTTGCTCTCTCCTTTTATCTCCTCAGCCTCTGTTGAGTATAGCACTGGGTTAGTCAGGCCAGTGCAGACCCTAGTGTGTTGCTGGAGGCTGGTTGTCTACCAGGTGTTCTCCCTGTTCTAGTGACCACCACTGTGAGTGTTCTGCTGTGGCTTCAAAAATAATCTCTGTGTCCAGCAGAGCCTGCAGCTTCCCAGTTTCCTGGTAAGGAACCTGCTGAATTGTTTAACCCTCTCTTTTTTCCCACTGACAGCTAGAGGGCTTGGAGAGGAACAAGACTGAGCTCAACACGATTGAAGCCAAGAAGCTGGCCCACCGGCTCCGCGCTGTGACAGACCACATGGACCACTACTTTGGTAATGATGTGCACATTGCTTTCCGCCTGCTGTCCCGCCTCATGGCCTTTGAGAGCCAGCAGCGTGGCTTTGGCCTGACAGCCACACAGGACGCCCACTTCAATGAGGTGAGTCCTTCTCCCAGATCAGAGTGGCTTCTGTTGCTCCTTCTCTTAGCAGCCACCCTGTGTTTCTGAGGGGATTGAGGATGTGGTGGGGCCTTGTCAGAAGCACTGGGCTCCTCAGTCCACACCAGCAGTGTGAGAAGCAAGACCTGTGTGATCAGGGCTGGAGCAAAGAGTGGTTGAGGAAAGGCAGAGAACTGGGTTTGCTCAGCCTGGGAAGGCAAAAGGAGGTTTTATTGCTGCTGGCAGGTCTCTTATGCCAAGGGTGCAGGAAAGATGTCTCTGTAGGGCACTGGTTGATGAGAATTGAGGGTGGAGCCCATCATAGCAGAATGTACCTCTCTTCCCAGAGCCCTTGTGCAGAGAGCACAGTGCTGCAGTCTGGGGGTGGTCAGGAGAGGCCCAAAGGCCATGCTTACCCTCTGTCCTCATGTCTCTCCCATTCAGAATCTGCTGCGTGCAGGCAGCTCTGTGCTGGCGCCTGAGAACCGGGAGCACTGGGCCATGCTGCCATACGGGGAGCACAGCAGTGCCAGCCTCATGGAGCAGCTGCGGGACTACTCGGGCACATTGGCCAGCAACATGAAACTCACCTACCTCAACCCTGTTGGTGTTGTCACCCCTAATATCAGTGAGTAGGAGCTGGTGGTGCAGAGACACTCCACCATCACACTTTGTTCTGTTCTCATCTCACTGCATCTCAGGGAGTGTGCTGGTAATGTCCTTGGTTGCTCTCTCTAACATGGGGAGGCATTTTTGAGAGATGTCCTGGTCCAATCCCTGCCTGGACTAGCTGACCTTCAAAAGCTAGCAGAGCCAGGAGTGTGCTGCCTGTTCCCAGTTACTTTCCAATCTCTAGTGAAAAAGCAGCTGGCCTTGGTGGCAGTAGTCTGCCCTATGGCAGAGCAAGGATCTGGGCTGGGAAGGAGCACTGTGGGTACTGAGACTTTGTGTCATGCCCAAATAAAGGTCATAGCCCCAACCCAGCCTGTGGTTCATATGGTCCCTTTGCCAGGGTCTTGAATCCTGGGGTGCCCTGGAGCACAGTTGCTCTCCAGGTGTTCATCCTAGACCTGACTTTGACTGCCTTGCTACTCCACAGTGCTGAGCATTGATCGCATGGAGAACCACTCCCGCATCCGCCGGCGCTATCCTCGCTACCACAGCAGCCTCTTCCGGGGCCAGCCCGCCTGGGACCCCCACACTCACGTTGTGCTGCCACTGTCAGTGCTGAGCCCTCCAAAAGCTGAAGGTGAGCACGTAAGCATCACTCAAGAAACAATATGAGTAGGTACAGCTGGCAGGAAAGATGTAGAATCATAGAAGGATTTGGGCTGGAATAGACCTTTAAAGGCCATTTCGTTTGCATATACCCTACTGAGACATGGCTCTGTCAGAGGTCCAAGAGCCAACCCTGAGAGCCCAAGCTTTACACTTCACCACATCTCAAAGTCTCCTGATGGCCTTGCAAATTGTCTTCAGAGCAGCACTTGCTCGTGTGTGTGTGTGTGTGTGTGTGTGTATGTATGTGTGTATGTGTGTTCTCACACCCCCTTGTGTGCCCCAGCTGTCCCCACAGCAGTGCCCATGCTGGCTGGGGGTGAAGGGAACTACACTGTGGAGAACTCCCCGAAGCAGGTGCTGCCAGAGCCTGAGCCCACTCTCACTGTGGTCATTCTCATCATGTACCGCACACTTGGGGGGCTGCTGCCTGCACGCTACCAAGTGGATCGTCGCAGTGTCAGGTACATCCTCCTCCCCTTTGCCCCCACAAGCACCAGTGGAGAGGGACTGGCTGGACTCTGTTCTGTTCCCTCTGGCAGTTGCCAAGTCTGTCTGCAATGGCAAGGGTTTGATCCCTGGCCTTGTTGCTGGTCTGTACCATGTTTCCCAGCCCCATGTTGCAGACTGGCAGAGCCTCTTCCTCCTGAGATGTCAGAGCAGGACACCTGAGAAGTCTCTGCATCTGCCAGACACAGTGAACTATCAGTGGTAGAGCTCTGTTGCTCCTTGCAGACTCCCCAAGAACCCTGTGATGAACTCCCCCATTGTGAGTGTGTCTGTGTTCAGCAATCACACCTTCCTGCAAGGACCCCTGGACACCCCTCTTGTGCTGGAATTTTACCTGCTGGAGACAGCCAACAGGAGCAAACCTCTCTGTGTCCAGTGGAACCACTCCAGCCTGTGAGTTGAGTATGACCAGGCCACTCTCTTTGAGCTGCTTTCCCCGCACACCTCCTTGTTCCCCAAGTTTCCCTGAGCAACACTGGGATGTGGGGGTTTCTGCCCTCTCCCATGGGATTTGTTTCTTCTGGGAGGACACAGCAGGGTCATAAAATCATTTCATTTGGAAAGGACCTTTAAGATCATTGAATCCAATCATTAACCCAGCACTGCCAAGTCCACCACTAACCCGTTTCCCTCAGTGCCACATCCACACTCTGGCTCCAGTATTTCAGCTTTAGGAGTGCATTTGTATCTGCTGGCAGAAGAGCCTTGTCAGTCACCTCTCTTCTCTGTGTTTCATTCCTGTCCCCCACAAGCATTTGTATGTCTTTTCTCCTAAGTGCACTCTGCTTTTTGGTGGCTGTAGGACCAACCCCTCTGGCTTCTGGACAGCCAGGGACTGTGAGCTTGTGTACCGAAACACCACCCATGTCCACTGCCAGTGTTCCCAGTTTGGCACCTTTGGGGTCTTGATGGACAGCTCACACCGAGAGGTAACCTCAGCCTGCGGGGCTGTGGGTGATGGTGGGGACTGTTAGCAGCTGGGTCCCAGCACAGGCAGAAAATGTCCTGGGCACAGGCAAAAAATTTCATGTGGGACACAGATACAGTTTGAGAGTTCTGCAAACTTCCTGTGCTTGCCCCTAACACTGCTATTTGCCTTTGGTTCTCTGCTGCTGCAGCAACTGGAAGGTGATCTGGAGACATTGGCAATTGTCACCTATTCCTTGGTGTCTCTCTCCTTGGTGTCTCTGCTGCTGACCTTCTCCTTTCTGACCTGCCTCAAAGGCCTCAAGTCCAACACACGTGGCATCCACTCCAACATATCAGTCACCCTCTTCTTCTCTGAGCTGCTCTTTCTCCTGGGTATCAACCGCACTGAGAACCAGGTCTGTAGTCGTGAGCAAGCTTGCACATGGGCGTGAGGGTGGGGTGTGGATGATGCCATTAGCATTGGCGCAGTGGGACCATCTCTAAATCACTTTTGTCTCCCCAGTTTCTCTGCACTGTGATTGCCATCCTCCTCCACTGCTTCTTCCTCTCTACCTTCGCCTGGCTCTTCGTCCAGGGCCTCCACATCTACCGCATGCAGACTGAAGCCCGCAACGTCAACTTTGGGGCTATGCGCTTCTACTACGCCATTGGCTGGGGAGTGCCTGCCATCATCACTGGTAAGAGCTGCTTGTGCTACAGCCATGCCTGAACCAGCCATGCTGCTTCTCAGCAGTCTCCTGACTACCTTGTGTTGCTCAGCTCATCTAGTGTGGAGAGCTGAGGGCAGGCTTACCATGGTCAGCAGTGCTGGCAGCAAGCAGTGCTGTGGTGGTCAGAGGACCACGTATTGGGGCTGTCATCTTGCCTCCTAAGGAGAAGTAATTTCTTAGCACATCCCCTCAGGTCTTCTAGTTAAAGTCTCTTGGTTTCCCAAACCTGCATACTTGGGTGACCTATTGCTGGCAGTGAATGTCTCCTGGAGAGGGACACCTGAGGAAAAGGAAATTAAGTCCCTGTTGCTGTGTCTCACAGGCCTGACTCTTCTCCCTGTGATGGGGAAGCCTATGCATAGGGCAAGGAGCAGGGAGAAAGCCCCTTCACTCCTGACAGTGCAGGCATGGGATTGACATGGTTTGGACAAGTCCAAGGCTGCTGGGTCTGGACCTGACCTCTCCCTTCCTCCTGCAGGGCTGGCCGTTGGCCTGGATCCTGAGGGCTACGGGAACCCCGACTTCTGCTGGATTTCCATTCATGATAAGCTGGTCTGGAGCTTTGCAGGCCCCATTACTGTCGTCATTGTGGTAAACTCCTGTCCTGTTTCACCCACAACCCTCTCCTGCTGCCCTTCTCTGCACCATGGGCACTTGCCTGTCCTTGGCTACCCACTGCCTGTCCCATTCTCTGTGTCCCTCTCCCTCAGTTAGAGGCCCTCTTTTTGTCCCTCCTCACTCTAGCCAAACCTGGGGTAGGACATGGCTCAGGCATGAAGGGGAAAGGAGGGGATGTTTGCGGGGCCTGGCGAACCTGGAGTCTGCACTGGGGAGGTTAGGTCAGAGCCAGCCCCTGGCACAGCTTCTAATCAGTGCCAACACTTTCAGATGAATGGGGTCATGTTCCTGCTTGTGGCCAAGATGTCCTGTTCCCCAGGCCAAAGGGAGACCAAGAAAAAATCGGTTCTGTGAGTATTAGTGACCAAACTCCCAGCAGTGCTCTGGTAGCTAGTTGTTTTTAGCATTTTTAGTGACCATCCTCCTCCTTCTATCATTGCAAAGGGCTCTTCTGTGAATCAGTGTCAGCCTTGCAGCCACTCTCCTCTCCCATACCTGCCAGCCACATTAACCCTTCCTAAACTTTATCCTTTCTTGTTCCTATGTCCCCATCTCCACACTGACCTCCCAGCTGGTCCCCTTTCACCACCTGCTCTCACAGCCATCTCTTCTTGTGTCTGCTTGGATTCAGCACTCAGCCCTTGTCAGCTATGAGCACCTGCTTCTTCCTCTTCTACATGCTCCTGAGACCTTTCCCCACTCCCTCTTGAGCCAGCCCTGGAGCATGGCTGAGCTCTATGTGGCTCAAAATGACCTGTGTCATTTGGTCCCCTGTGTTAGCCATATGTGATCCAGAAGGGAGGGCCTGGGAGTCAAGGGGTGCTGGGCCACTGTGTAGGGATGTGCCTGCAGTGCTGGGCACAGCAGGGAGGTCTCTGCAGGAGCATTCCCCTCTGGATCTCTGTGAGCACTAGACAGCACATTAACAGTACGCTCTAACCTCTCAGTGTGTGTCTCTGTCCCTGTCTGTCTCTCTCTCTCTCCAGCATGATGTTACGGAGCTCCTTTGTTCTGCTTCTAGTTATTAGCACTACCTGGCTCTTTGGCCTCTTGGCTGTCAACAACAGTGTCCTGGCTTTCCACTACTTCTACACTGTCCTCTGCAGTCTCCAGGTAACTGCCCAGCCTCTGCCACGGAGGGCATGGGTCAGCCCAGGAGAGCATCCCTGTGGTTGCCACGGCCATCTGTGGAGAGTGGGTGCCCTGTGCTGAGATCCCAACATCTCGCTGAGCTCTTTGGCCCTTCTACTGTCACCTCTGTGGCATTGAATGACTTCTGCCACTTCATTGAATGACTTGCTGCTGTGCCTGTGGTGAGCAGTCACATGGAGCAGGGGGTGGCTGCAAGGCATTTGGTTCAGACGTAACATCCGAGGGACAGCAAATACCATCTGGAGGGAAGGCACTTCCATGTCCTGAGAGGGCAGAGTAAGAGAATGTGATGGAGGCGTTGGACACGCAAAATATGATCCATGGCAGCACCTGCCAGGCTTCTCCCACCACTGAGGCTGATATTGCTGCAGGGGACCCTGCCATTCGCTCTTTGGCCACTGCCAGAGAAGTGGACACCCCACTGTCCCTCGTCCATGGCCACTATGAGTGTTAGCTCTCATTGGTATTGGGGGGTTTTTGGTGCATCCCAGTCCTGTGGCCACTCTGGAGGAGCCAGGGACTGTCCTGCTGCTGGCACTGTGGGCAGGCAGGTCAGCTGGCAATGAAGGGCTGTTTCTCATGGCATCTCCCCCCACAGGGCCTGGCAGTGCTGGTCCTGTTCTGTGTAATGAATGAGGAGGTGCGGGAGGCATGGAAGCTGGCCTGCCTCAACAAGAAGGGGCAGAGCGAGGAGGCCACGAGGAGCACACAGGTGGGTGAGAGCAGAGAAGCCCAGAGCGCTGAGCTCAGGCTGCATGTCTGGGACAGGGACTGACAGGGATATCCCCACTGTCTCATGGCTGCCATGGCAACTTCTTAACACAGGGCACATGCCCTCTCCCTCCTCCCCAGGGCCCCAACGCCTACAACAACACAGCGCTGTTTGAGGAGAGCGGGCTTATCCGCATCACCCTGGGGGCCTCCACAGTGTCCTCAGTGAGCAGCGTGCGCTCTGCCCGCACCCACTCCAGCCAGCGAGCTTACCTCAGGTAGGGAGCAGGCAGGGTTCTGGCAGCCAGCAGTGCCTGGGCAGAGCCAAATGCTCCTCCCACTATGACAGTTTGAGCCTCCTCTCTTTCAGAGACAACGTGTCAGCACGTCAGGGCTCGGCCCTGGATCACAGCCTGTTGGCTCATGCCGGCCCTACAGACATTGACATGGCAATGTTCCACCGTGATGCTGGGGGAGGTAACGCTCAGTCCTGTTCCTGGGTTTGGGAAGTTCTTCCTGGTACAGGCTCTGGCTGTATGGTTACATCTTCCACCCCATGTTCAGCTGCAACTTCCAAACACATAGTAGATAGGAGGGAGAGCCAGCCATTGTGTCATTTAGCATGGCCTCCTCCTGGACAGATGGCAAAGGGCATAGCCAGTCCTCAAGGGGGTAGAAATGGGGAGGCAACAGAGGGGACATTAGCTGTTCTGGGATCTCTGGGGACACTGGGCTCTCCAGTACAACACAGACATTTGACTCACTGGAGCTAGACCAGCTGGGGCTGGGGTGTGGGACAGGCAAGCAGAGGCTCAGGGATGTGAGTTTGCTCAGCCTGGAAGAGGAGGCAGAGGGGATCTTAGGACTATTTGCAACTGCCTTACAGGAAGGTGCAATGAGATGGAACTGGGCTCCTCTCACAGGCACCTGGGGAGATAGGGCCAGGGGAACTGGCACAGGCTGCTGCTGAGGGAGGGGCAGCAAAGGGTAAGGCACTCTCACGAGTGTGGTCAGCCTGGGGTGGTTCTGCCTTCCTAGTACTGTCAGCAGGAACCTTCATTCCAAATGTCTCCCCAATACACCATGTTCCTACAGACCAGGACTCGGACTCAGACAGTGACCTGTCTCTGGATGAAGAGCACAGCCTTTCCATCCCATCCTCAGAGAGTGAGGAGAATGTACGCCTGCGGGGCCGCTTCCAGCGCCAGCTCAAGAGGGCAGCACACAGCGAACGCCTCCTCACTAACCCTGCCAACACCACTCCCAAAGGCAAGTCCTGGGGCTCTGGCAGGGAAAAGAATGAGCTCAGCTTCCTGGGGGTCAGGCCATGTCTTGTAAAGGCTCAATTGCTGCTCATGGAAATATTCTCTCCCTCTTCTTTTGCGCCTGGTTTGCTGTGTCCTTCATCAGATGTGGATGGCAATGACCTCACGTCATATTGGCCAGCTCTGGGCGAGTGTGAGGTTCACCCCTGCTCCCTGCAGAAGTGGGGCTCTGAGCGGAAGTTGGGATTTGACATCAATAAGGATGCAGCCAACAATAATCAGCCGGACCTGGCTTTGACCAGTGGGGATGAGAACTCCCTCACCCAGACCCAACGGCAGAGAAAAGGTATCTGGAGCAAGCGGGCAAGGATGGCCTTGCCTGTCTCAGGTTGACGTGACACTGAAAACTCAGCATCAGATCTGTGTGGCCATGCCCTTGGGGAGGCATGGCTAATCTCCCTGGTTTTCCCGCTCTTCTTGCTGTTGTGCAAATATTTGACTTCTCTTTCTGTCCGGTGCAGGGATTTTGAAGAACCGCCTCCAGTACCCTCCAACCCTCCAGGGCTTGCCATCTGTTGGCAGAATGACCAACGAGCTGACGTGGTATAAGACGTCCACACTGGGTCACAGGGCTGTCCCTGCTGCCTCCTATGGCAGGATCTACTCTGGGGCTGGCAGTCTGTCGCAGCCAGCCAGCCGGTACTCATCCCGGGAGCAGCTTGACATGCTGATGAGGAGACAGATGTCTCGGGAGCAGCTGAGCAGGCACAACTCAGGAGAGTGCTTGGAAGCTGTGCCCAGTCGACATGGGTCCAGAGAGGAGCTGGACACTATCCCCAGCAGGCATGGCTCTACCGAACACCTGAGAAGTATCCCAAGCAGACATGCATCTAGGGAAAACTTGGATCTACTTGCTGCTAGGCCCAGTCAGAGAGATCATGGGAACACACTGCCCCGGAGGCAGGGCTCCAGAGACTGCCTTGATGCTTTACCCTGCAGATTTGGATCAAGAGAGCAGCTAGACTGTGGGCCAGAAGTCTCCAGAGAGTGGCTAAACACATTGCCAAGTAGGCAAGTGTCCAGAGACCGAATAGACATGTTGCCAGGTCGAGATACTTCTCGAGAGCAATTGGATTTGCTTTCTAGAAAACAGCCTTCAAAGAATCTGCTAGAATCAGCTAGACAAGCTTCAAGGGAGCAGCTGGACTTCTTGTCCAGAAGATCTAATTCCAGAGAGCCTCTGGACACAGTGCCTAGCAGGCAGCCCTCGCAGGACAACGTGGGGAATCTCTCTTGGAGGCAGCTGTCTAGGGAAAGCCTAGAACCCCTGTCAAGGAGACAGCATTCTAGGGAGAACCTGGAGGCCATTCCCAGCCAACATCCTTCCACTGAACAGTTAGATATACTTTCTTCCATCCTTGCTTCTTTTAACTCCTCCATCCTGTCCTCAGTGCAATCTTCCAGCACACCTTCAGGTCCCCAGACCACCGCCACACCCTCTGCCATGCAGACCTCAACGCCCTCTGCAGTGTGTCCCTCAACACCTCACTCTGCCACCTCCCACAGCATTTCAGAGCAATCACCAGCCTCAGAGTAAGTGTGTTCCTTCCTTCCTCAGCCAGATCTTCTTCAGTTATCTTGTGCATTGTCCACCTGCCTGGCTTCTTTCCAAAGGGGTTTAGAGGGAGAGGGCTGTGTAAGGGTGAGCTCCCTGGGTGAGTGGCAGGTGTCTCCTGGTCCTGAATAGTGACTGGACAGGGAGAAGCCTCAGTTGTGACAGCTCCAGATTCTTGTAGTGCACCACAAGCAGAAGCCTCTGTGAATGTGAGTCTGTTCTTTCTGCCCAAGAGATGATAGCCCTTGCTTGTGGCCTGTGGACACTCAGGGAAGATGCTCTGTGCAGCTAGGCTGGCCTCCTGGCTGATCCCTTGGTCAATGCTGGCTCTAAGTCCCAGTGGATGTATGCAAAGGCCAGACTGGCTGGAGAGGAGGGACCCCAAGTCCTAAGGAAGCCCTGCCTCTGCCTTCCCCATCCACGTTTCTCACCAGGCACCCTGTTCCAGTATTTCACTTATTTCCCTCTAGCTCTGCTCCCTGCTGGTACTGCTCCCACTTCACTCCAGCCCATTCCTCCTTCCCTCTTCCCTAATTTCAGGGACTTGGAGACAGTTGTTCCTGCCTTGACACAGGAGAGGTTTTCTGCCCTGTCCCCATCTGGCATAGCAGGGGAAGGATGCTGGAGCCCAGGAGAGATGCCATGGCTTAACACTGTTTTTCTTTCCTCTGAGAAGAATAAGAAATGATGGCCATTCCTGAGGGGCTGAAACTGTCCACAAGAGAGATGGAAGAAGCAGGGCCCTTCGCCAGGCACTGCCAGCTGAGGTTTGGTATCCCCATGGAGCAGGGGCCAGAACTGATGGTTGTCAGAGGCCCAAAACCAACCCTGCTTTCCCCTGCCTTATGGCCTGAGGGGCCAGCAGTCCACACCACCCACTGCAAGGAGCCTCCAGGCTCTCAGCTGCCACCATGCTCTCCGTCATCTGGTGTGACAGGTAGTACTGGGCGAGGGTGGCATCTCTGACCCCCTGGGACCAAGCTCTTTCTCTGCAAGCTGTTTGTGTGTGGGATGTGCCTGTGTGTGTGTGAAGGGTGGACAGTGGCAGGGGGACAGAAATGGAGCCTAGGATATGGGGGCAAGGGAGGGTTTTCTATACTTTTGTATCTTTGTAATCAGAGAGAAGAGAAATTTCTATGGTTATTTTTGCGGTTGGTCTGTTCCCAGGACCTGGAGCATTTGTTTCACCAACAGCCCCTTGCCAGTTTCCCGGAGCTACTAAAACCGGAATCCCAGTGGACTGGAGAAACAGTGCCGAGTAGTGCTTAAGGCTTTGCTGGCACTGCTTTGTCCCATCCCCACTGCAGGGCAGCTGGTCCTCTTTTCCCCTTGCCCTCCTAGTGTGCAGCTCCAAACTCGGAAGGTCTCAGTGCCACCTTCCTGCCTTGTGTCCCTCAGCTCCCTGCAGCCAGGCTTCCCTCTGCCCTGCCACGGGACCACCCCTTGGGGCTGCCCCTGTCTGTGAGCTGGGGCTGTGTGCCAGCGAGAGCACATGTGAATGGGGCAGCAAATTCAGCACTGGGAAGCTGCTGGGAAGGAGACAAGCTCTGCTGTGCGGTCCTGTACTGTACCAGGATGGTCCCACTCTCGTCAGTGCTGGTTTCCTTGACTCAGCAAGTGAGCAGTGTGTTTTTACCCACTGGGTGTTGTGTTCGTTAACCTGCATGTTACAGAACAAACCTCTATTGGTTTGTGGGTCTGATAAAGGAGCTGGATGACCCTTGCTCTGCTTAGCAGCAGGCTTGGCTTTCCCCAGAGCCAGTCCTAACTCTGCAGAGGACTAACATCCACAGGAGCATGATGTGGCTCCAGTTTCAGGGTCCACCATTGCCCACAAAAGTTGTATCTAGCTGGTTCCTTGGGGGCTCTGTGTACACCTGCTCTCCCCTGAGTAGCAGAGGACCCCAGCTCAGAGTGGCCTGAATTTTGGGAGATGAACAACACTTTGCCCTCTCTGGAAATTCAGACTACCTAGGTGGTGTCTCTGCTCAGGCTGGGGCCTGACCCCTGGCTGTGCTGTGAGATGGCACTCCTCTGTGCCTACCCCAGTCTCAGGCCAGGGGATTTGGCTCAGGTGGGCCAGTATGTTCCCTTTCTCCCCCATAGTGTTCTTGGGGCTGCATGACCATGTGCTCTTTACTGCCTTACTACCACACTGCCATGGCATCTTACTGTAGCCCAGCCTGACATGTTTATGGAGAGGACTTTTGCTGCCATCCTCATGCCTCTAGGGAGGCCAAGGCCTCTTGCCTGCCTCCTCGAGTCAGGGGGAAAATATGGAGGGAACAGAAGGGCTGGTGATTTGGGGTGCTCTGTGTCCCCAGCACAGCCCTGATGAGGCAGGCTCACTGTCATCCTTTTCTCAGGGATGAGGAAAGCCTGCTGACATGTTTACATGCCATTTGGGAGCAGTGTGCAGAGGGAAAGCCTGCTGGCCCCACATGCTGGGAACAGCCAGGCACCTCCATGCTGCCTATCTTTGCCTTTGGAAACAAGCTTGTTTACAAGTTTCTCTCTGGCTGTGCAGTGCCAGCACCAGAGTCCTGGGATCCTGTCCCTGCTGCACTGTAGGGCCCATGTTTCTGCCACGTTGGGCATGGGGCTTTTTATGCTGCTGCCAAATGGAGAGCAAGTGTCAAGTGCCAAAAAGAAGAGGGCAGCAGAGCTGGTGGCCATCCCTGCAGAGCTGGTGGCTAGCCCTGTGAAGCTGGGCCAGTCAAGAAGCAGGAATCTGCTTCTTACAGACCAGTCTGCAGCTTGGCCTCTGATTGTAGTGCTGTGACCTGGGCTCTGGAGAGCATCCTCCTTGAGTTTGGATTTTTTTTCTTTGGGGGATTTGGTCAGCTTTTTTTTTCCTTTCTCTGTCTCCTGACTCTGTTGGCAGGGAGTGGGGAGATGCCCCCCCCCCCCCCTCCACTTTTGGCTGTGTAAAAGTGTATAATGGAAGTGCCAGATTTGGAAATAAAAGTCTATAAAATGGTGCTGGCCTCTGTGTTCTCTCTCCCTCTGCTGGGGCTATGGATGCAGCATCTGAGGTGAAGTTGGGAGAGGGCTTGGGCAGGAGCTCACAGCCAGTTCCTAAGCTGTCTGGCAGTGACTGTGGCCTGGGGCAACATGACCAGAGGATGGGGACTTGAAGTGATTGAACTGCATTTGTGTCCAGGCTGATTCACCCAGAGATGGGATTGGCTGTAGTGGTGTGCAGTGGCTCCAGGCCTGGCTGGCAGGGCTACAATGCCACAGTGGCTGTGGTGAGCTGTGGGGGTCGTGCCTGGCAGCTGCCAGCACCCCCAGCCTGACCTAGGCTAAGGGAAGAAAATCCATTTTCCAAAGGCCGTATGACCTCAGCAGATTAAAGCTGGCTGCCAGCAAGGAGAAGGAAGTGTGGGGAGGGGAGGCTGAGCATGATCCTGATGCCCTCCATCCCTCCCCTTATGCTGAAGAGGAGATAGCAGGTGAGCAAAGGGCAGCACTGATCCACAGTGCCCTGAGCAAGGGTCACTATCAATTCTTATCCCTCTGTCCCTTATGGGCTCTGTCACCTGAGCTGGTGGGGGCTGAGTTCAGGGTGGCCTTCAGGAATCGCACTGGCAATGCCAGGAGCTGTGGTCCTGTCCTGCAGCCCTTCCAGAAGCTGGCTGGGGGGTGAGGGCCAGGGAGAGCTGGTGGGGGCCTGGAGTAGCAAGGAGGGGCCACAGGGAGTGTGACCAGCCTAGGGTGCAGGTGGGGGGCTGGAGGCTGGAGTGCAGGAAGGAATGGTACAGGCGGGGACAGGGAGCAGTGATAAGGAGGCAATAAATAACATGGTGTGCTATCTGCTTCCAGGCAGATATGGCTTCTCATTCCATGCTGGGGGAATCAATAAATGGTAGGAAGTGGATAAATAAGGAGGCAACAGTGGTATGTGGGTGCCTGTGTTGGACATGACAACTGATGGGCATGAAGGTGAACAGGGAGGGCCAGGGATGGGTTGAGGGAAGAGGCTCAGCCTCACTGAAAGCTGTGAGACCTGGGTTGTGCTCACCAGAAAGAGCCAAGGTGGCCACAGGCTGCCCCCACCAGGCACCAGGGATGGAGACAAGTTGCTCCAACTCCAGAGATTGTGATCCTGGATGTCACCACTCCTGCTACTTCTCAGCCCCATCCCACCATCCAGAGGACACAGGATTCTCTAATGCCTGGCCCTGCCCACTGCCTTCATACCACACCTTGCTACCAGTCAGACATTTGAGCCTGGATTTCAGCTGCTGTGTCCCCATGGGCCTGGGAACAATGTGACTCAGAAATTCCCTGCAACCAATTCTAGGTTGTGATAAAGCCCAGGGAAGTATGATGGGTTCAGTGGGACTATAGTGCCCGCGGGGGACCTTTGGAACAAGATAACAGCTGGGTCTGTGAGAATTGTGTGAGACCAGGGTAGTCCTCAGAGCATAGCACACCTGTTTCCAGCAGGTAAGCAAGGGTCTGGGGAAAATACCTTGGATGCTATGACCAGAGGCTGTGGGTAACCCTCCTTGTCCTGGTCACAACTCCTGCTCCAGGACATGGGTTGGGGAGTGGACATCCATGGGAGCTGTGGGAGCACAGCAGTGCTCTGGGGAGGCAGCTCTTGGCAGGAGGTTAGTACCAGGTTGTGCCCACTGGCGAGCAGCCCCCTGCCTTGCACGTGGCATGGGCGTTCAGGCATGGCAGCATCCTGGATATGGCTGGAGATGAGGAGCTGAGATGGTAGTAGATAGTCCCCAGAATGGGATGGCTCTGGGCACAGTGGTGACAGTGCTGGGTCTGCCATAGCTGGGGAACCCAGCACATCAGGGCACCAAGAGGATCCATGCATCCATGGGGCTGGGAAGTGGGCCAGCTTCTTGGCAGGACAAGAGGAAGGGCAAGAGGCAGCAAACAGAGTCTCAAAGATCACTGACTGGTTTTAATAAATAAGAGGAAGCAGAGTATGAATCTGACTGGTGGCTACTGACCAGTTTGAGCACGGCAGGTAGGACAGCTCGGAGTAACACAGGGACTCAGGCTGCCAAAGCCCCGGGCACTCAGGGAGGGGATTGTGGGTCCGTTTGCACATGGATGAGCACCTTAGGACTGGGCAGGGCGCACTGAGGGGATCATGGGTCCAGCTGCAAGTGGATGAGCACCTTAAGATTGAGCAGGCCACCAGCTGGATGGGCTCAGCATGATAGTGCAGCTCTCAGAGTGAGCCCTGAGTAAGGACAAGCTGTGGATTTGTGCAGGGATTCCTCAGTCTCACCATCCCAGCCCTGTGAAGGGTGAGACCTCAGTCCAGCCCAGCTCCTCTGCTCACAGGCTCATAGTGCTCTGCACTGCAGGGGTCAAGGGAAGGCACTGTTGGAGGGATGGTGAGCTGTGACATTTGCCAGGGTTTCACATTCCTGCTCCCCTCATGTGTAAAGGGACAAAGTCTGCAGATTGGGCTGTGGGATGGCTGGGGCTCTGTTCAGCAGCTGTGCTGGACCACTGCCCTGCCTTGCTGCAGTATACGGAAGGGAAGGTGGTTGGCACTGAGGTGGGTCCTGTGTGGGCAGGTGGAGGGTGAGTCTCCCCTGAGGCAGCTCTCCTGGCAGACCCCACCTGTGCATTCCAGTGGGGTGGATGGGGCTGCTGTGGGCAGGAGTGGGCAGCACTGATTGCCAAACCCTCACTTCCCTCCCTGCCCACCTGCTGACTGCCTACTGCTTTCCATTTTGAGCCACTGCTGCTGCTTCAGGACTTCCAAAACTTCCAAAGCTCGTGCCTATCCTCAGGGCCATTCCTGCCCACCTGGCAGGATTGGGATGTTCCTGTGGGCAAGTGGAGCTGGAGGAGAGGCTTCAGGATAGGTGGGGTGCTGGCTGCCCCTGGCCATGGGAATGTGGCTGAGCTGTCCGTTGTGTCCTTGCAGTGGACTGGCATTCCAAACAGCCAGGTGGGCATGGCAGCAGAGATGGCCTTGAGCCACCGGGCACCCCGCAAGGTGCTGAGTGAGGCTGAACTGGAGGAGATGGCACAGAAGAAACCTCCCACCAAGCCGTCTCTGCGTGGCTGTCTCCGCAAGACCAGGTAAGACCACGTGGCCAGTGGGATGTGCCTGGACCTTGCCAGGCATTCTGCACCCCAACCCCACCACCACAGGAAGCTGCAGACCTGGGGGTTCATTTTCCTATGCCTAAATACCCATGTCCCCAAGCTGTTCTCCTCCTGGAGGGACACTGAGCTCCAGTAGATGGAGCTGATGGTCCCACAGATCCCATTGCTTCCCATGGAGCCCCATCCACCCTCACTGATGTCCTCAACCCCCCTGCACTTGTGCTCAACTTCAGTTCCTGATCCCTCTCTGCCAGATGCTCGGGCTCTGCTGCTAAGTCCCTGCTGTTCCGCTTCCTGCCCTTCCTGCGCTGGCTGCCCCGCTACCCTATCAAGGACTGGCTCCTGGGGGACATTGTTTCTGGCTTCAGTGTGGGCATCATGCACCTGCCCCAGGGTGAGTGATGCCATGCCCAGGCTACCAGGGGCTCCCCACAGATGGATAGCCAGGAGTTGGCTGTTGGTGACATTTCTCCCTGCTCCACCTTTTAGGACTTGCCTATGCGCTACTGGCTGGGCTGCCACCAGTCACGGGTCTGTACTCCTCCTTTTACCCTGTCTTCCTCTACTTCTTCTTCGGAACATCAAGGCACAACTCTGTGGGTGAGCTGAGGGACCATGTGCTTGCACAGCAATGGTGGGGAGGGAGCAAGGATGTCCATGGCACAGTGTTACCACATCAGCAATTGGGGGAATCGTTCTTGCCTTTACTTTACTCCACCAAGAAGGAGGTTGGCCAAGCCTGAGCTGAAGTATAATATGTGTGCTTTGAGCCTGGCCTAAGGAGAGAGGAGCTAACCCCTTAAGAGATCCTTTCAGAGAGGTCCTGGTGCCCACCTTGGGCTCCCTGCTCACACCCTACCTGTTCTCAGGTCCCTTTGCTGTCATCTCTGTCATGATTGGGAGCTTGACGGACTCCCTGGCACCCAGTGAGAACTTCCTGGAGTCAGTCAATGGCAGCAATGCAACAGTCAATGAAGAATTGCGCGACGCTGCCAGGGTGGAGCTGGTAGCCACCATCACTGTCCTGACGGGTATCTTCCAGGTAAGGTGGTCTCAGCCTAGTCTAGCAGAAAACAGGGGACCTGTGGGTCATTTCTGCCATCTCTTCTTCCAGGTGGCCCTGGGCCTCCTGCAGTTTGGATTTGTGGTGACCTACCTCTCTGACCCGCTGGTGCGTGGCTACACTACTGCTGCCTCCGTGCACGTCCTTGTCTCCCAGCTCAAAAATGTTTTCGGAGTCTCCCAAGGCGAGCACTCAGGGCCTCTCTCACTGTTTGTGGTGAGTGGGGGCTTGGTGGCACCCAAGGACCCCTGGTGCTCACCTGTGGGGCACACAGAGGCCTCCAAAAACCTGCTGGGGAGGCATCTGCTTTCCTGAGCACATTCTTTCCTCCTGTATTCTCTAGACTGTCATCGATCTCTGCAAGAAGCTGCCAGACACCAATGTGGGCACCCTGGTGACTTCCATCATTGCCATGGTGGCCATCTTGATTGTGAAAGAGCTCAACCACAAGTTTGCTGCCAGACTGCCCATGCCCATCCCCATTGAGCTTATCACGGTACCCAGAGCTGCCCCAGCCTCCTGTGGGGATGCAGCCAGGAATCCCTGGTGTATCCCTGTCCCCTTCAGGGTGGGGAGAGGTGGGGTCAGGTTCCTTGGCAAGTGCAGCTCCAGGGCATGCACTATGCCCTCCTCTCCCTCCACCACAGTCTTTGTGCAGGAAGACCTTGCCTCACTCCAGTCATTCTCCCCCAGATCATAATTTCTACCGGCATCTCCTATGGGGTCAACCTGAATGACAAGTTTGGCATCTCTGTGGTAGGCAACATCCCCAGCGGGTGAGCAGGGCTTGACGGTGAAGAGGGCTGTGCTAGGGCACTGTGCTGCCCACAGCACCGTTGTTTGAGCCCCATCTCTCTCTTGACTGTAGGCTGAAGCCACCTGTGGCCCCTAACGTCAGCTACTTTGGGCAGGTGGTGGGCAATGCCTTTGCCATTGCTGTGGTAGGCTATGCCATCTGCATCTCCCTGGGCAAAATCTTTGCCCTGAAACATGGCTACAAAGTGGACAGCAACCAGGTGATGCTCTGAGCCACAGGCCCTGCCACCTTGAGTGAAAGCTAATCTTGCCTTCTTGCTGCCAGATGAAAGCATGGTGCTCCCCTGCCACTGCTCTGTCTCTGCAGGAGCTGATTGCACTGGGCCTGTGCAACTTCTTGGGAGGCTTCTTCCAGTGTTTTGCCATCAGCTGCTCCATGTCGAGGAGCCTGGTCCAGGAGAGCACAGGGGGCAACAGCCAGGTGGGTCTGGGCAGTGCTACCTCCTTCTCTGGGGCTGAACCACGGGCAGGAAGCACAGCAACCAATGGGGGCTCACCCCTCACCTCCCACTCTCCTTCTGCACAGGTAGCTGGTGTCATTGCATCCCTGGTCATCCTGGTGACCATTCTGAAGATTGGAGAGCTCTTCCGGGACCTGCCCAAGGTACATCTAGTCACAGCCTCTGTGTCACATCCTGCACCTATGCCTGTCCCATGGCATGGTGATATGGTAGGGGAACAGCAAAGAGCAACCCCTACATTTGCCCTCAGCTTCCTCATAACTCAAGAGATTTCTCTCCTAGGCCATCTTAGCTGCCATCATCATTGTCAACC
The DNA here is from genome assembly GCA_013400435.1 of Pycnonotus jocosus. Classification (NCBI taxonomy): domain Eukaryota; kingdom Metazoa; phylum Chordata; class Aves; order Passeriformes; family Pycnonotidae; genus Pycnonotus; species Pycnonotus jocosus. The sequence continues at coordinate 8,718 of VWYP01006818.1, read as the reverse complement.
TCAAGGGCATGTTCAAGCAGTTCAGCGACCTCAGCACTCTCTGGAAGTCCAACCAGGTGGACCTGGTAAGGTGCTGGCCAGTCCTGGGGCTGTGCTCTTGTTCCTGGAGAGGATTTCTCCACCATCCCTGAGGCCTGCAGGTGCCAGTAGAGAGGTTTTGCTGAAGGTGACTGTGTCTCCTCTCCAGCTGGTCTGGATTGTGACATTCATAGCCACCCTCCTGCTGAACTTGGACATCGGCCTGGCAGCCTCGGTGGCCTTTGGGTTGCTAACAGTCATCTTCCGTACCCAGCTGTAAGTACCTCGGGACTGGGACCAGTGCCACATCCCAAGGGCAGGAGGAGCCTGTGATGACCTCAGACCCTTGCTCTACTTGCAGCCCCCACTACTCCATCCTGGGGCGTATCTCCGACACCGATGTCTACAGGGATGTGGTGGAATACGAGATGGTAACAGCACCAGGGGTGGGGAAAGAGCTGCCTGCAGTGAGGGGGCAGTTCAAAGCATCCCCAGTAGTGGCTCACTGGAAAAAGGGGCTGGGGGCATTTTGATGGCGGGGAGAGAAGAGGGGCAGGTGACTCCATCTCTAGGGTAGCACTCTCCCCATCTGCCCCCAGGCACAGGAGGTCCCTGGCGTTAAGATCTTCCGCTCTTCCTCCACCATTTATTTTGCCAATGTGGAGCTGTATGCTGAGGCCCTGAAGCAAAAGGTAGGAAAGCCACCAGCCTCAGAGTGCTTCCTGTGTCTCCTGCCTGCCAGCAGCAGGTTGGTGTTGGGGCAGCTGGGGACACAAGGCCACATTGCTTTGTAGAGCGGCATTGATGTGGACCGCCTGATTGAGAAAAAGAAGAAGGCCCTCAAGAAGCTGAAGAAACAGCAGAAGAAACTGGAGAAAGAAAAGGCAAAGAGGAAAAAGGTGCTTCCTTGACGCAGGGGACCACCCCTCCAGTGACATCCTGCACCTCTTCCCTCCCTGGCTCTGACACTTCTGTTAGTGCACTGGTGGGGCTTGGTGGCCCATGCAGTTCCCAGTTCAGTTTAGGGCTAATGAGTGAGAAAGGCACTGGTATTGAACTGGGTCACAGTGTCACACCCAAGGTCAGTGGGAAAGCCGGGCTGTTAATGATTATGTGTTGGAGCTGCCGAGTCATTAACCTTTTGGCCAGTTAATCGGAATTAACAGCAAGAGCAAAGGCTGGCCTGGTGCCAGCTAATGAGCCTGGCTCTGAAGAGTGGTGCTGGGGAGAGGGGTGGATTTTGACCCATCTGAAAAGAACAGCAAAGTGGGTGAAGATGGGAGAGGGGCACCCACTCCCGGGGCCACCCACTGCCTGTGCCCTCATACAGCCAAAGAGCCTCAACAAGGTGAGCCCGGGGGAACACTGCCATGACCAGGGTGCTGCCAGCCCTGGAGCAATGACGCCAGGTCTCCTTCCCTTCCCCAGAACGCAGAGGATGGTCCGGGCCTGGCAGTGATTGAGTTGAGTGCAGGAGAGAGCAGTGTGCCCTCAGAGCCCACTCTGCACAGCCTAGGGCTGCCCCAGCCCAGCTTCTACGCTGTCATCTTGGACTTCAGCCCCGTCAGCTTCGTGGACACTGTCTCCATCAAGATCCTGAAGAATGTAAGGGGCTGGGGAGCAGGCAGGACAGCAGCCTCATAGAGGGTATCTCTGGGGCCCTGTGGGGTGCCCCAATGGCTGCTGCCCATCCCTCTTCCTGGATAAAATGGGTTTTTTCCCATTTGCAGATCTTCAGGGATTTCCATGAGATAGAAGTAGATGTCTTCATTGCCAGCTGCTCAGGTGAGGAGGATCTGCAGAGTCACGAGCCCTGGTCTGGCATGGGCAGCCCTTTGGCACACAGCTGATAACCTGGGGGGATCCCTCCATGGTGCTCCCATCTCCAGGGTTTACCCAGGGGACAGGTACTGCAGGTTGTCCCACGGATCCAATCTGAGCCTCGAAGTTGGTCCCTGGTGGTGACCCTGGTGTCCCTCACAACACAGGAGGCAGGAGGAGGCTGTTCTGGGTGGGCGGAGGGGCCTCAGCTAGGCGCCATCACTTTAGATACTTTCTGTATCCCTCCATACAGTATCTGTCCTGGCCCAGCTGGAGCGGGGCAACTTCTTCAGTTCAGCCATCACCAAGCACTCTTTCTTCCCCTCGGTGCATGATGCCGTGGTGCACATCAGCAGGGAGCAGCACCAGGCCTTGGTGAGCACCTAGCCTTGCTATCTCCAGCATGACAATGGAGAGGGCAGCCACACCAACCCCTCCCTATCTGCCCCCCTTAGGTGGACCACAGCACCAGAATGTAGCCTCTCAAGAGGAAGACGTCTCCCCCAGGAGCTGGCCAGGCAAGGAAGGCTTTGCCACCCTCATGGCACCAACCCGCCTACTCTGGGGCCCAGATGCCCTGATCTGCACCAGCCCCTCTGGATTCTTAGTGCTGGGGCCCTGTCCTGTCCATGAGCCATGCTGTGATGGGGCTGCTGCTGGACAGAGCTGCTACTGGCTGTCATGCCAAGGGGCTGCCTGGTGCCCCCACATTGCCCCAGCAGGGGCCTGCTCCAGCAGGCCAGGATGGGGTTTGGGGGGCAGTGGAGGGGCCAAAGGGTTTCTGCTTCCAGCAGCGGGCTGGTGTCATGAATAAAGCTGTGTGGTGTTTCTCAGGGTTGGTTTCAATGTCCATTCCTCAATAACGTCACTTTTGGGCCAGAGCACCTGGCTGCACCCCAACACTGCTGGGAACAGCCTCCCTGTGGGATGACTCCCCAGCACCCTCTCTCTGGCGCTTTCCTGCCACTTCACCCCATTACATGCTCTGGGCCCATGGGGCTGCGGCTGAGTGAGCAATATGGGTGGGGATCCCATAGTCAGAGTATAAGAGTCTAAGAGTCAGAGCACCCACCCTGCCCGACTGGGGAGCCACCAGTGCCTGCTGGCTGCAATCATAACTACACCAAAGGGGAAAGTGCTCGTAGACAAGAGAAGGCTGTTATCAGGGGGCAGGGGTGGGTCAGGTTGGTTCCACAATTTCAATATCTAGCACTTATTCTTTTCTTCTTCTTTTTTTTTTTCTTTGTCTGTGCCTTACAAGCACCTTTTTTTGTTTGTTTGTTTTGGTTGGGGGTTTTTTGTTAATAAACAGGGGATGTTTTCCACTTTCACCCCCTGGTATCCATTTCTCTCATTGGCAGAAGAAAAGGGAGTTATTGAAGCCCATTCTCTTTAGAGGAAACACTCATTCCAGGGCATTTTCTCCTAAAATTTGTCTCAAAACCAAGACAACTACATTCCTTGTTTGCAGCTAACAGAAGCTTAGATGTCTGCCTGTGTCAGCTTTTCAGACTTGTGTAAATTGTAAGACTGATGGTTCTACTTTACTAGTGTTGGGTTTTTTTTGAAGAGGAAACAGTACTGAAACAGACATTAAATTGCTTCTTGCAGATCTAACTGGAAACTTGATGGTTGTGACAGATTGCCTCTGCAGTCCCTGGAAATACCAGGCAATTACAGTGAAGATGAGGACATAGATACATGTCTTTCAGATGCTGATAAACAGGCAGAGTCCAGCTGTCAGATAATGAGAAATGGGAAAGAAGCTTTAGCTCCAATGCTATTTATGCTAAATAAATAGCATAAATAGTTTTTCCCTGGAAAACTAAAAAGATGAAATTTTTAAATGCATTCGTTCCTTTACAATGTTTTTATATATATATATTTGGTTTTATATATGTATTTGTTTATAACGTTTATATATTAATGCCTGTTAATATTTTGTGTGCTTTGTATTCTTTTCTTACTCTCCAGACATGTATTCAATATTTATTTCACATGCTAATTTTTGTGATTCATTACTCTAACATGAGTTAGGTAGGTCTGTTGGTTGTCACAGAATCTTTGTCTCTGGTTATTAGGAGCACACTGGTATTGCATATAATTATGCAATTAGTCATGTAAAATGTTCAGTAATTTATACTGAGCATGGCATTTTCATAGTAGATGATTTGTTAAAAACACCAGTAACTTTACTCTTAAATGGTTCAGTATTGTGCTAATAAGCATAATAATAAAATAATAATAATTCTACCTATATAGAAATGGGGAGATTCAGAATTGAACAAAATAAGTCAATCTTGTCTTGAAGGCCAGGGAATTTTTGTATGCTTTAATTTTGGATTGTCTCAACCAGCAATGAACTTAATATTCCTAAGGCACATTTAAAGTTAAATGAAAAATTATACAAAAATTTAACAGACAGGAAGAAGTATCTAACTAGGAAAAAGGCAATAAAAGATTTCTTAATAAATGCCCCTTCAAAAAAACCCCAGCACTAGTAAAGTATTATATATCATATAATATACTATGAAGTATTATATACCATAAATCTCAGAATATGAAAGAATCCAAAAAACACCCCAAGATGAAGAGACAGTAGCTGGCAAGAGGAGGGAAGGGGAAAAAGAAAAATAAAGAGGAGTGAGTAGAATATGTGGAACACTGGTATGTGATCAATGGGAAAACCAGCAAGGAAAGTGTTAAAAATGGTTCATTAATCCCTCACAGCTGTGATATAGTAGATAAAGGGTTGGTGTTTTATTAAGATCAAGATTATGTATGCAACGGCAAACAAGCAACCAGAGAATAATTTCATGGACTCTTGTCAACAAATAAGGTGACAGAGAGTACTTGCCCTGTGAACTAATCACTATCATACTTGCTGACCTCCTGTTGATCATTGCAAGGTTTAGATTTTAATTACATAGCGCCCTAAATAACACCACAAAAACCCAAACAAAAACAAACAAAACAAACAAACACTCCCAAGAAAACAACAAGAGAGGAAGCAAATATTATCATTTATTATCTTTAAATATTAGTGAGCAATTCTGAATGTGACTGGGACATTAATACACTAAATGTTTCATGCAGATATCAAGGTACAGAGGCTATTTTAACAGCGAACTCATGATTTAGAGAGGTTTCTCTTATATTTACACAAGAAGAGTTTCTACCATCTCCTATTCCTAATGCTGACAAGAAAGAGGTTTTTTCCCATGAGTGTCAAGTGATGGTGGATAAGTCAAAGTGTGCAAATAGAAGGTAAGTAAACTTATTTTAAGTCAAAATGTCATACCTTTTAATATCATTGGGAAAAAGATATAAAATAAATGTAATACTATATTGTAATGTTGTATTCCTTTTTTAAAAGGGCAGTTAAAGAAATGTTACTACATACTTGGCTGTCGCTATAGGACACGAAAAGAATGAGACTCACTCCAGTCCAGTCAGAAGGCAAAAAAGAGGCAGTTTTATTTTTGTGCTTGGGGTTATATAGTTTTCTGACCAAGACCACAGATTGGGGGATGACGTTGCCACCTCTTCAACCACACCGGTGAAAATCACAGTCCATCATCCAACTCCCCCTTAGAGAAAGAAATGTAAACAAGAAGAGAGCGGTTATGAAAATATCACTCTGTTTACATGAAATCTGTGAGAACTCTATTAAAGAATGCAAAAATATCAGAAGGCTAGAAAATCAGGGCAACGCTTTGCAATTTCAAATAGTTACAGAAAATTAAAAACCTGCATAAAGAGGAAAGATTGGTCTACATTCCCTGTGAAACAAACTGTCAGCCACTGTAAAATGTTGAGGGGGGGGTTGGGGGGAAGGAAAGTTTAGTGAACTCTGTCTTTTAAAGTACAGTCATTCCTTACTATGTTTTTGTTGATATATGTGCCAGAAGCAGTCACATTTATACTCTGAAGCCTATTGGGGTGTTACTGGTTTTAAAAAAAAAAAAAAAAAAGAAAAGAAGAAGAAAATACCAGTATTAAAAAAAAAAAAAGCTAGAGCTAGAGGAAAGCATTTTTAATCAGTTATTTTACTTGAATGAAAAAATGCCATGTCTGAAAAACAGTAGTAAAAACTTCTTGAGTTTTTTTGATAATCAAATGGCATGATAGTACTGTTGTTTATTCTTTCTACAAAAGTTGTATCGTTACTGCTGTCTTTTATAGTCTGGGCCTTAAAATTGTATATCAGGTCAAAGAGCACATTTCTTCAGGATAGAGAAATAAACATGATCATCAGTCTTAGGTTATTAACCTAAGCTCTGAATTATTAAGCTTCATAATTTTTTTTTTTCAGTAAGTAATTTTGTTAGATTGGGACATTTGAGTTGCCACTGGACTTGTCATTAGGCTATTTTCTTGTAACAATAGAATCTTGTGGAGAAAAAAATTATAACAGTAGAGCAAAACCAATCTACTGATATAGCAGTTTTCTTGCATAATTATTTTGTCTGTTATTTTTAAATCAGGAAAAGGAAAATAAGAATTAGTTTCAGAGCCGGAAAATGCAGAGGATAGTTGTAGCAATGATGAATAAAAAAACATGGACTCCCCATAGCAGTTGCAAAGGAAAATTGTTTATTGCAGGAAGGATAGCAGCATGTAAGGAACAACCTCTGTAAGGGAGAAAGACCTCAATCGGAAGGAGATAGGCAGAAGTGGGATATGGTTCCTCGGGACAGGACACCTGAGAGGGAAGTTGGGGAACTGAGAAACCTAAGACAGATGTGCTGTTATTGTAAGAAAAGACACCTCAAGAGAAATTTCCCCCAAAGGGAAAGAGACCTGAAGGTTTATTAGAATGAGCAAAAAGGGGAGGCAGAAGACTAGGTGTATCAGGGGCTCTACATCTTGGGGAAAGAGTACCATCAGGAGCCCTTGATAACCTTAAAAAGAGGTCCTTGGGAGGAAGAATTTTAATTTTTGGTAGACACAGGAGCTGATAAAACTTGTGTCTGTAGAATTCCAAAGGGATGCAAGAGGAGTCAAAATACTGTGCAAGTAGTGGGTGTAAAAGGGGAAGAGTTGGAAGCATTAGTCATAAAACAGTAAGATTTGAAGGGACAAATAAAATAGGAATTGGGGATATTCTATTAGTTCCAGAAATAGAGTGTAATCTATTGGGATGGGATGGGATTTACAGGTGCAATTGGCCATCGGGCTGCTTCCAAAGGAAGGGCAAATGGTAGTTAGGCTTCTTGGTCTAAGGGAAGAAGACAAGAAAAGGATTCACGAAATAGTGTGGGCAAGACCTGGAAACTGAGGCAAGTTAAATATGACTCCTACAGTAATAAAAATAGTTGATGAAAACTCCCAGTTCAGTTATGGCAATACCCACTCCCCCTGGAGGGGAGACGAGGATTGCAGCCAGTGGTCCAGGAACTGATTAAAGAAGGGACCTCAGAACCATGTATGTCCCTCCCTAATTCACCTATATTGCCAGTAAGAAAACCAGATGGCACTTACTGGCTTGTCCAAGACTTGAGGGAGGTAAATAAAAGAACTGTGAATTGATATCTGGTGGTCCCCAACCCATATACACTATTAAGCAATATTTCCCATCGCATGAGTGGTTAAGTGTGATAGACCTAAAAGATGCTTTTTGGGCTTGTCCCTCAGCAGAGGGAAGCAGAGATACATTTGCTTTTGAATGGGAGGACCCTGATTCAGGAAGAAAGCAACAATTTCAGTGCACATGGTTGCCCCAAGGATTTTCTGAATCTCCGAATTTGTTTGGTCAATCCCTAGGGGAAGTACTACAACTTTTCTCCACTGCACCTGAAATAAAACTTATCCAGTATGTGGATGATTTACTTCTCTCAGGAGAGGACTAAAAGAAGGTCTGGGAATCCACCATAGCATTTTAAAATTTTCTGTGAAACCAAGGACTGATGGTATAAAAAGGGAAACTTCAGTTTGTAGAGCGTGAGGTAAAATACCTAGGACATATAATTTGTCAAGGGAGGGCTTTTAGGCTTGTTAGGATATTGCAGGCTGTGGATTGAAGGGTACACTCAGGCCATCAAGTTCTTGTATGAAAAGCTAGTAGAAGATGAGATTGGGTGGGGAAATGAGGACAAGCAGAAATTTGAAGATTTAAACCAGAAATTAGTCAGTGCACTGGCATTGAGTCTTCCTGCCTTAGACAAACCTTTTTATCTGTTTGTGGATGCAGAAAACAGGATAGCATATGGAGTGTCAGCCCAGGACTGGGGAGAGCCCAGGAAACCAGTGGCCTATCTATCAAAACTGCTAGACCATGTCAGCAGAGGGTGGCCAACTTGCATTCAAGCAGTAGCCACGACTGCCCTACTAGTAGAGGAAAGCAGAAAGCTAACTTCTGGAAGAAAATTGAAAATATACACCCCACACTCAGTTAGGAACATCCTAAGTCAAAAGGCTGAAAAATGGCTTACCAATTCCAAAATGTTAAAGTATGAAGCCATTTTAATAGATAAGAATGATTGAGAGCTAATTACAGATAACCATCTCGATTCTGCCCAGTTTTTGTATGGAGAACCAGTGGAAGAACTAATGCATGATTGTCTACAGGTCATTAACTATCAAACTAAGGTAAGAGAGAATTTAACAGATCAACCATTCCAGGAGGGCAAGCGGTTGTAGATTGATGGATCTTCAAGGGTAATCCAGGGGCACTGAATGTCAGGGTATGCTATAATCAATGAAAGTCTAGCACCCATAGAAAAGGGAAAGTTACCTTCCAACTGGTCAGCCCAAGTGTGTGAGTTATATGCCCTAAAGCAACCTCTAGAAATATTAACACAAGGGGAATGGTGTATACAGATTCAAAGTATGCCTTTGGGGTGGTATATACCTATAGTGATGCATTTTTCAGTTAAT